>RJWJ010005695.1:0-66732 GCA_004363605.1 Indri indri | reverse complement strand
TCATTCGTTCTTTAGGTAGGGCAGTTCTATCAGTTTAGATGTGGAAAATGACAATGACTAAGTGGACTTGCCATACTATACCTACTGGCAAACAGTAGACCTGGATAAACAGCTTCTTCATACACAGGTGAGCATGGAATGAGACCTATACAAACATTCAGCAGCACAGATGAAACATCTTCTTAAAAATGCCACAGAAAAGAATCTGTGATCACTTACATTCAGAAACAGAAGAAATGCAAACAGTATCTGCTGTATGTTCTCAATAACATACAAGAAAATAAGGTTTTTGTGAAACTTCTTTTGTAAGGGAAGATAAATTGAAATGGCCAGGAAGGAATAAAAAGACAAAAGACCTATATGCAGACTAAGATATCATGGAACTGAAAGGAACAGAAACAACAAAATTAAAATCCACACTGGAGATAAGAAAGAACAGATCAATATTGCAGAAAAATACATCAGTAATGCAGAAGATGAAAATAAAAATGTTCACCAAGAATGTGAAAGGACAAAGTTAACAGAAGAGGAAAAACAGGTACAAAAAATGTGATACAAGTAACAGATATTTCTTAAAAAAAAAAAAAAAATCGCAACAAATGGAATGGAAGCAACAAGCAAAGTATAACAGAACTATCCCAAAATAAAAAGCACTTCTCTGTCTCTCTCTCTCTTAAGATCAAAAGGAGTTTCTTGTCCTAGTGAAATTTAAAAGACACTAGAGAATTTTAAAGGGAAAAGCTTGGGACACAAGAATACCATACTGAGCCATGCTGTCATTAACATGTGCATGCAAGCCAGGCATAGTGCCACATGCCTATAGTCCCAGCTACTCAAGAGGCTGAGGCAGGAAGATTGAGCCCAGAAGGTCCAGGCTGCAGTGAGCTATGATCGTGCCATTGTCCTCCAGCCTAGACAACAGAGATCCTGTCTCTTAAAAAAAAAAATGTGCATGCAACAAAAAGTCATTTTCAGATACTCAAGGATTCAGAAAATTAACCGACATATATTTCTCCTGAAAAACAGTACTTGAAAACATTATTTGAGGCAATCATAAAAATTAAAATTCAAGAATGTGTATAAATGGTAAGGTGAAAAGATTTGTGATGGTATTCCATAACAAATTAAAAGGTAGGGCTGAGCCAAATTGTTTTATTTAAATTTAATACATAAGCTAAAATTTATTTGACAGAAAACAGATACAATTTAAAAAGTCAATATTTATAAGTAGTCTTACAGATCAGTTTAGAAAGCTGGGAGTGTTGAAAAGCTAAACTAAGCTAAATTTCTTACATTCATAAAAGAAGATTTTGTGTTGTTATTGAATTTTATAAGTACAACATTTGATGCATACACTTTTAAAATGATTTCTGTATGTATGTTTATTAAAAAGAAAACATATGAAACAGAGTTTATGCTACAAAAGCCAAAAACTAAAGGAAAGAGTAACGTTATTTTAAAAGTATAAAATTACAAGAGTTAAAAAAAAAATCAAACATTAGAACAAATTTTTATTGTTTAAAATCTCCATAGTAAAAAGATCTTCAGGGCTAGGTGCGGTGGCTCACGCTTGTAATCCCAGCATTTTGGGAGGCTGAGGAGGGAGGATCGCTTGAGACCAGGAGTTCTAAACCAGCCTGGGCAATGTGGCCAGACTTCATCTCTACAAAAAATAAGAAAAACTAGCTGGGCATGGTGGTGTACACCCTAGTCCCCCCCCTATTCAAGAGGCTGAAGCAGAAGGATTGCTTGAGCCCAGGAATTCGAGGCTACAGTGAGCTATAATTGTGCCACTATACTCTAGCCTAGGTGACAGAGCAAGACCCTGACTGTAAAGATCTTCAGAAGCATCCAAAAAATGAGGTGACATAAAAGGATTAAAAATAGTGACAGGCACTGATCTATATTATATATCCTGAAAGGAAAGAGGAATGATAATTTTGACATGGAACAAAAAGTAGGACTCAAGAGGAAATAAATTAAAGGGTCACTTTATATTGATAAAAAGATATCTACAATGCTATTCGAATACCACCTATGAAACTGGCTACTTGTTACAGGTCTGCAACAAGCATAAAACTTAAAAATTAGCATTTAGAAACTCTTATAGCAATCTGACTGGCAATTCTGTACCTGCTAAATATAATAATTTAAAAAGTGGAGCTTATATTTTGCTTGTTGGTTTTTCTTTCTCATTTTTCTAGTAATTTTTAATGTGTTTTAAAGAAGTATTAGAAAAAAACCAAAAATCGATTCTTCACCACAAATAGTTTGAAAAGTACGACTATAAAAGACATATTAGTCATGAAGCTTACGTGCCAAACATACCATCAAAATATACGAAATTAAAACAATTAGAGATGCAAGGCAAAAATGAAGAACAAAATGTTTGCTTGGGAAACAAACTCATTCTATGACAGATTAGATTTTTAGAAAAATAAGTATATAGAAGAATTTTTAAATGTCATATTTTCTTTAAGAAGTCATCTATTATAAGATGTCCTATCAGTTTAATATCAGCTTTTCAGGAGGGAAAATTACTGCATTAAATGTACTCACTGTGAGATATATTACAACCTCAGAAATGTTAAAAATTTTTAAAAAGGATTAATCAATGAAATAATAGTATATCAACAATTTGGTATCAATAAATGGGAAACTTTTTTTTAATTTTAGTGAAACATTTGTAAAGACATTAATGATGAAACGGACCCTAGAGAATACCTCAATAACTTTGAGAAACTGTGTAAAAAGCATGGCAAAAACTGGATTTCTACCATGCTCCACAAGAAATCACTTCAGGATTCCTATTCGGGGTTTTTTGATGCTGCTGTAAAATGACATATAAAGAAAGGGGCTGGGTGTGGTGGCTCACACCTGTAATCCTAGCACTCTGGGAGACCTAGATGGGAAGATCACTTGAGGTCAGGAGTTTGAGACCAGCCTGAGCAAAAGTGAGACCCATCTCTACAAAAAAAAAAAAAATAGAAAAATCGGCCAGGCATGGTGGCACATAGCTAGTCCCAGCCACTCAGGAGGCTGAGGCAGGAGGATTGCCAGAACCCAGAAGTTTGAGGTTGCAGTGAAGTATGACACCACTGCATACTCTAGCTGGAGCGCTGGAGCAAGACTATCTCAAACGGATGGAAAAAAAAAAAAAAAAAAAAAGAAAGGGTTTGGCAACTTTAAAAATGTTTAAAAGTATGTTAAATTACTCAAAATATGCTAATCTGTCCGGCTTTGCAGTTTTCTAATCCCTTTTTATACAGAAGTCAAGGTTAAAAAAAGTATTTCATGTCAGATGCTGCATAGGAGGTTCACAGATGCCTCTGCCACCTCTTCATAGCTCCCCCACAATCTTATTAAAAAAACCTAGGACATTACTTGGGTAGTACGTAGCATTGCTGCTTTCTCAAAAAAGGCTACTTTCTGTTTGTCTTTCTTTTATGTGGTCCACTGGCTACCCTAATCTAGCCACCCTAACATATCCTTGTGCCAGAATAGATAAAAGACTATACAGCCAGTCCTCCATATCCATGGGTTCTGTATCTGTGGATTCAACCAACTGCGGATCAAAAATATTCAAATAAAAATATGGATAGTTGCTTCTGTACTGAACATGTACAGATTTTCCTTTTTATTATTCCCTAAACAATACAGTATTCACAACTATTTACATAGCATTTACATTATATTAGGTATTATAAATAATCTAGACATGATTTAAGGTACTATACAGGAGGATGCGCTTAGGTTATATGCAAGTACCACACCATTTTACTTAAGGGACTTTCAGCATCTGTGGGTGCTGGTATCCTCAGTGGGTCCTGCAACGAATCCCCACAGATACTGAGGGATGACTTCACACAGTAAAGCATGGCTTGAACCACAATCACTATATATGTGTGTTTTGTACACATCACACACACATACACACACACAAATAGGTAAAACTCAAAGTAACGTTATTAAAAATTTATTCCAAGTGACACAAAGTATTTTCTACCTATGCTATACAATCTCATCATCTAAAAACAGCCCTCCAAAGGATGATCCTACTTGAACTGACCTGTCAAAAGGAGTGGTCTCATGATAGAACCAAACCTACAAGAGGAAAAATAAATCAAAGATAGGATCCTTTTGAAATTTTTCCTTCTAAGTCAGACTTTTCAAAGGTAAGTTCTCTCAATAAGATGTGATAATACCAAGATCTTTTCCTTCCTCTACTCTGCCTAATATTTAAAACTAACTTTATATAAATGTGATTTAAAAGCCTCATTTAAGAGTTAAAATTTCTTTACAAAATGAAAAAAATACTATTTAAATGAAAAGTGTTTACCGTAAGAACAAACTGGGGAAAATATTTGGAACTCGATTCACAGATAGAGACTAATTTTCCTAATATATGAAGAGCTCCTTGGAATCAATAAGCAAAAGACCAAGACTCTCAACAGGAAAATGGGTAAAAGATAAACAAATAGTACAAATACTATAAATGCCTCTCAAGCATATGGAAAAACCTCATAATAAAAAAATTTTAATTAAAACTACACTGAGATCTATGTTTTTAATCTGTTAGACTGGCAATGATTAAAATATTTGAGAACATAATCTTGTTGAGGACATGGAAAAAATCTCATATTGCTGGTGGGAGTACAGATCAAAACAACCTCTGTATTATAGTTTTTCTCATTTGAAGAAATTCTTGTAAGAAGTTTAAAAAATACAGCACATAAGGCATATTCAGCCTGACGTGGGCTGCTGGTCATTTTCAAAAAAGTGTTATAATTTTCTACTTTTACAGAATTCTGTTCATATAACGAAGCAGACAAGCAACTTCAAGCAACTTCGATGATTAACACAGTGGTCTTGCCTCATCTGCTACTCACCTCATGATATCTTACTGTGCACTTAGTGGGGGCTCAGTAAATATGTGTTGAGTGAATGGGATCAGGAATGACGCTGAAGGATGATGGGAATGGAATAAAAACAAAAACAAGGAATTAACTAAACTTATCTGAATAGATGAATAAGTTGCTTACATAAATACTACTTATTCAAAAAAGGGGCAATGTCACACTAGCAAATGCTTCCTGAAAAATTAAGCAGTCAGCAGCAGTTATATAAGAGATTCTTGCAGTAATGGCAAAAAAATGGATAGCTGCATCTGTATTGAACATGTACAGATTCTCCCCTTGTTTTTATTCCCTAAATACAGTATCACAACTATTTATATAGCATTTACATTATATTAGGTATTTTAAGTAATCTAGAGATGATTTAAGGTACTATACAGGAGGATGTGCTTAGGTTATATTCCACACACCCTTAAGGAAACCCCTCCCACACCGACTTGGTCATGTGATTTGCTTTGGCCAATGGGACAACAGAAAATACATGGAGCTTGCCTTTACTGGTTGCTCCTCTAAACCCTACTACTGCCTCCAGGTGAAAGAGCCATAGCTAGCCTATTGGAGACACATGGCCCACCATCACCCCAGCCAATAACAAGCACCAATTTCCAGACATAAGAGTAAAGCTATAGTAGACCAACCAGCTCCCAGCTGATCCATCCACTGACTGCAGCCACATGAGCAAGCCCAGACATAAGCAGTAGCGGAATTGCTTAACTGAGCCCAGCTAAGAATTGTATCCTAGCAACGGCTATTGTTTTAAAGCCCTACGTTTTAGGGAGGTTTGTTATATAGCAAAAGCTGATAGAAGCAGGAGGAAAATAGGACTGGTGATCAAAGAAAACTTTTCCTTTACCTGTTCTGTTTTTTAAATTTCATAATGAGAATATATTCACATAATACTGGTTCAATTACACTAAACTTACAAAAATATTTTATATCAGATTAATATTATAGTAAAGTCCTATTATCACCTCATAAACACATATACACAAAATAATTCCATCCAAATGGGAACATGAATTTGGGAGGAGACATTAATATTGCTCAGAAAAAAATGGGTCAATACAGAGTATCAGGGTATACTATTACAAAAAAATTGTGAATAAGAATATATTCATGGTCAGTGTCACGTCTCAATAATGGCTACTATCAAATGCTGGAAGTGTTAGGAGACATTCATCTCAGATTTTACTTCTCTGCTTCTTCTATTTAGGCAGGTAATGGCCTAACAAACGTTCTTCATTCACATGCTATGAGGTAAATATCACGTATAACTTTAGGCAAAAGTTAATTACCTCTACATGCCTCATTTCCTCAACTGTAAAATGGGGGTAACAGTACCTATATTATAGAGCTCTTGTAAAGATTAAATCACTTAGAACACAGCACATAAGTCCTTAATAAATGGTCTACCACCTCTGTTAGTAAAATGATATAAAATTAAGGTCTTTTAACTAACACAGCTTCTATTTTAAAAACACTAAGCATTATCAACTAAGGTGTGAGACATAATTAATTTGGATACCTTTCTAATGATTTCATTAAAAAATTAATAGACAATGCTATTAAAAAACAAAAAATCTGGGAATGAATGTAGAAAATATATGATGAAGAGAGTTGAAGCTCTGGGCAATAATAAATCATTTGGTCACATTCCACAATCCTAAGTAGGTTTAAAAACCAAAGGGCTCAATTTTTGTGTGTGTTACAAATTCATAAAATGCACAAACAAGAAGAGAGTAATAAATCCTATTGACATGTCACCTTTATTGTGACATCTGGTACACATACTTTCAACATGTTCTATCATCATTTTTAAAAAAGAAGGCACTACTGAAAATAAGGCTTTGGAAAATAATGCTCTTTTCAGAAGAAATGTACTTAACCCAATCTACAGCACTGGAAAACTGATGTTACTCCTTGATCAATGGCTTAACATTGCCCATTTTTCAAGGCAAGATCAGGCATGGACACGTCTCTGTCTATATATGCACACATCGACAGCTAAAAAAAAAAATCAGGCCTGGATGGGGTACTTATAAAAAATAAAACAGCCAAATTTTTAAAAAGCATTTTAAACAGGCAATCGCCTAGCCTACAGACATATGAGTCACTGACCAACTGTAAAAAGCCTTACACCACGATGTGCAGGTGTTTTAGTTTGTCCTGTGAGGAATAAATAAATGCAACAAAAATTCCATTTTTCATTTCAATTCAATTCATACATTTTAAAGAGTGCTTAGTACATCTGAGTACATAATGTGGCAGGATTCTGGAGATAGAAGGGTAAAGAAAGTAACATTTATGTTACATGCCAGACATTTGCTGGTTATCTTACTCAATCATAATAATCCTGTGTGGCTGAAATTATTAAAACTCATTTTACAGAGGAGGAAATTAAGGCTCATAAAAGTAAAATAACTTGTTCAGGGTCTCTCAGCAGCAGAAAGCAGTGGGGTTGAGGGGTATGGCGGAGGGAGCACACCAGGGTAGCACCAGGTGACTATTCTTACAACATGAACACAATACTCAGTGCAAGAAGTCTTTTACCATGAATATGGAAGGGGGATAGCACTTAGAAAACCAAGGAGATAATCTTTTGGGAGTGGGCAAAGGAGTCACAGAGGCTTTAAAGAAGTTGATATTTGAGTTGTTACTTTAAGGATGAGCAAGATTTACCAACTTCAATACCAAGGCTCACCCCCACCACCCCTCACCCCCAATATATTAACCAAAATAAATTACTTACTTGAAATTGAGAAAAACAATTTTGAGAGAACTCTTCCTCAGATATATTATTCCATAGTTTTAAAACAAATAATATGATGACAGTTTAATTTTTAGGTTGCTTTTATGTGGCTTGTCTTGGTTTTTATTCTGAAATGAAATTTAGATTAGTCATTTTCTTGTTCTGAGAAACTAGGAGTATGCCAACATGTTTTAACTTTACATTCTTTCATATATCAACATGTATTCTTATTTACAAAGTCTTTCATTTCACCATCTCAAACAAAACCTAATTTAATATATAAATTACTTTTAAGTGTAAATATATATACGCAAAATAAGGTATTTCTTTTAATTTTTGTTTTATTTCCTTGGTAACTGTAATAAATAGAAGAAAACAGAAAACTTGTGAACTGTTATATATTACAAGGCATTTCTGAGGTAACACACTTTCTTTTATTATTTGAATAGTTTAATACAGTAAATGCTTTCTAAACCCAAAGAAAATTAAGTAACTGTCCCCAAGTAAATAGACCTCAAATTCTTAGTATTTCTGAAAAACTATCATCTAAATAGAAAATTAAATTGGCCAAAAAGGGGGTGTGTGTGTCTGAATTACTACCCATTTTTCTCAGAATTTACTTTGCTAGGCATATATTCAATTTCTGCTGCAGAAAACAGTCCAGTTTACCAATACTACTAATTAAGCAACAAAATATTTTTCATTAAAAAATACTAAAAAAACTACGGAGAACTGGAAAAAATAGAGGTCATCTGAAAAGCTTGAAAGGAATGACAAAAACCCCACAAAAAAACAAAAACAAAACAAAAAACACCAAAAGGTTAAACAGACTATCATTAAGAGGGTCTTAACCTCACTTATAATTTGTTTTGGCCTCCAAAATGCATCCATATCATGTTTGGACAGTGGAGTTCTTTTTAATTGCCTAAGACACCCGCTCCTGCCTTATCTCTATTTACATAGAAATTACAAGTTAAAACAATTTTATCCAAAATCCACTGTTCCTTACATCCTATCATTTCTTCTTTTAGTACCAGTATGGTGTTAAAATGGTAGCCAGGTACCAAAGTAATATACCTCATACCACAGTCCATTTCTCACTTTATAAGTTTCTAAGTATTTCTTTGAAATACCTAGGGCCAATGGCAACATCCTCTGAAACCTACTTAAAACCAACCTACTTAAACCTGAATCATTGTTCACTTAGATTATTTTTAATTGAGTAAATTTTAATCCAACCAAAAGCAAGAGAAAATTTAATTATAACACCAGAGACCGGAAAGGCCTCATACATTCCCTCCCCTCTTTTTGGGGGAAACTATATACATATAATTTTAGTATCAATTTTTGTTTATATCTGTCCTAAATTCCTATATTCCTAAATTGCTATAGTATAACTTTTACTTATTATCCTTTTCTTAAAGGATATAGCTAAAATCATCACAAAAATCCTACCATAATTTATTACATTCTACAAAGATTCTAAATACCATTAGACATAGCAGGCTCTCAAAGATGTCTAAGCTATTTATGTGCAGTTCTTTTAATAATTCCTCCAAGGTTCTATATTTTCATCTTTCGATTATCATCAATGCCTTCCTCCAATATTCCATCAGGTTTGAGGGGTCAGTGTGAGGCAGTGAGAGCTGAGTGTCAAGATCCTCAATTTTCAAATCCAGCCCCATACCAACCAACTATAGGATGATGGACAAATACCTGAGCCTGCCTAACTAAATTTCAGTTTTCTTTATATAAAATGAGTGGATTTGACTAGAATGCTGCTTCCCAACCTTTTCCATATCATAAATAAATTTGTTCAGCACACTGGACAAAAGGAGGGCATTTGGAGGCATCTACATGGTGCCTGGTGAAAAAAAATTACCATATTTTCTTTATATAATTACAGAAGAAAAATTTAAATTTATAGAGATATTCTTTGACATATGTAATGCTGAAATTCATAATATGAATGAATTTCCAATCCAAACTTTTTCACATCAAGAACAGTATTTCAAAATGACAATGGTAGCTTTATTTTTGAAGAACACACGTGCACTATCAAGCAGTCACTTGGCAGCAAGCTAAAATGGCACATCAAACACACTTGGCAAGCAGGATTCAATACAGGTGTACACAGAGATTCAGGCCTGGAGTTGGGCCCCCCCAAGGGCACCCTCCCTGTTTCCCTGTCCTCTCATGGTCAGTGGGCTGCACCTTGCACTGGGTGGCACCCTGAATACAAACTCCAACAGCAGCTCCATGATCCCTTTCCCACAAGAGCCAGCTGCACACTGTGGTTAGTTGCTGAAGTAGATTCCAAGTAGCAAAGCACCTCCTTTAATGCACTTAAAGTATCAAAAGGAGCAGTAACTGCTGGTTGTCACTTATCCTGCTGTTTACAGGAACCCCAAACCCTTTCTTCAGCCCCCATTCCACTGTGGCTACATGGCTATTCTCCAGTGAGCCATGTAACATCAACTGAAAGCTCTGAATTAGAAGACCTCTAACAAAACCTAAAATTAAACACATATTGCAGTAAATATCTGTTTACAACAATTATTACGGCCTTTTAATTTTTTCTTCCTTAACAATTCCTGTAAACAAAACTTAAAAATATTAACTCTGAATATTACATGCACATGGCCAAAAAAATATTAAAAAATTACCAAACAGTATATCCCAAAAAAAGTTAACCCACTTTTGTCTTGTATGTAACCAGTTCTACTCACTGGAGGCAATCACTGTCACCAAACTCTCCTGTATCCTTCTAGACATAACTGTACATACACATTACATTCTATACCTACCTACATATATATATATTTAAAACACACAAATGGAAGCATACTACACATGGAGTCTTACATCTTGGGGCTGGTTTTTATTTCTCTCATATCTTAGACACGGCACCATAGCAGTACACATAGTATTGCCACACTATTTTTAAGGGCTGTCTAGTACTCCATTGAATAGACATACCATAATTTACTTAACTGATGCATGTTTACGCTGTTTCCAATCTTTTGCAATGACAAATAATGCTGCCACACTCACATATTTTTGACACATATGCAAAAATCTAGAGAATAAAATCCTAGAATGGAATTGCTAGAGCAAAATATATGTGCATTTGTAATTTTGAAAACGATTTCCAAATTGCTTTCCACAGAACATGAACACTTTATATTCCCACCAGCAATGTATGAGGTTGCCCATTTCCCCTTCCTCTCACTCTCTCTAAGTTATACTATGCAACCAATCTTTGCTAACTTGATAGGTGATAAACAGTATGCTGTAGCTTTAATTTACATCTTTATTATAAATAAAATTGTACATCTTCATATGAATTCTCTTTGCTCATTTGCTACTGGGTTATTTTCTAGGAGCTCTTTCCATATTAAGAAAAAATTAGTCCTTTGTGAAGTGTACAAATAAGTTTTAGTAGTCTGCTTCTCCTTTAATTTTGTGGTTTTTTCCCCCATACAGAATTTTCCTTTTATATCATAAAATTCAGCAATCTAGCTTCAGTTCTGTTTCATATTGTGAAAGGCCTTCACCATTCCTGGATTATATAAAAAATAATTATGCTATGTTTTTTGTTTTACATTTAAATCTTTGACTCCTCTGGAAGCCAACTGTTCAGTTTTCCAGATAACTAACTGGCTATCCCAACGCTGTTTATCAAATAATTTTTCTTTTCCCTAAAAATAGGTGAAGGTGGCCACCTTCACAGACAGGTTGAATATCCCTCATCCAAAACTCTTGGGACCACAAATGTTTCAGATTTCAGATTTTTTTGGATTCTGGAATATTTGCATATACACAATGAGATATCTTGGGGATGAGACCCAAGTCTAAACACGAAATTAATTTATGTTTCATATACACCTTGTACACATAGCATGAAGGTAATTTTACACAATTTTTAATAATTTTGTGCATGAAACAATGTTTTGACTGAAACCCATCACACTGAGGTCAGGTGTGAAATTTTCACTTGCAGTGTCATGTCGTATTCAAAAAGTTTTTGATTCTGGAGCACTTCAGATTTTGAATTTTTATATGAGGAATGCTCAACCTATATTAAGTTCTCATACATATTTGAGTTAATTTCTGGCCTTTACTCTGTTTCACTGCTTTATGTGCCAAAACCATGCTACTTTTCAAAACATTTTAAAATTAAAATCACTTGACATATAAATGGGTATAACAAAACCAGAAATTACTGGCTTGCTTTAATATAAGAATTGTCTTGCAGTTCCTAAATGGAATTTATATAATCAAGTTCAAGACTATCATCATGCAATCATGCATTTTGGTTGATATTTATTTTGGAGCCCATTATAAATCTCATGTCTTTTTTATTATATTTCTGAACCATCTCTAGAAAACCAGTTTTTTCTTAATTTTATACATGGAGAGTTTTTTTTCAAATTATAAAAGCAATACTTTTATAGTTCTCTGTAGAAAATCTAAAAATAAAAAACATATCTTCCAAAGATAATCAACCTTTTTCCTCTTACACTTTGGTGTTTTGTTGCATTTTTAATAAGTGACTATTTTGCATATTGATTTTTTTCACATAATGTACTGACAACATTTTCCCATGTTATATATTACTCTAAAACACAATTTCAAACACATAATATCCCACTATATGAATATGTCCAATTTATGCAACCATTTCCCAACTGTTGGACATTTCGGGTTGTTCTCTGTGATGACTATCATCTATTGATTAACTCTTACAACAAATGCTTGAGTTTCAAAAACTGTGGTAAGCATTAACTTTATAATGGTGAGCAAAAAGAAACACATTACCAGCATTTCTGGAGGTTACAATCTATTGGGAAAAAACAGACATTAATCTCCAACATACATAAAATTACAACCATATCAAGTGCTATGAAGGAGAGTTCATGGTGCTTTGAGAGTCTATGACAGGGAAGGCTTCCCTAAAGGAAAGATAAATTGGAATTTAGGTGACAGAAAAGGAAAAACATTCTAGGCAGAGGGAACAGCAGGTACAAAGCCCTCATTGTGGGAGGGAGCATGGCAAGAATAAGGGACTGAAATAAGGCCAATATGGCTGGAACACAAAGAGCAAGGCAAGAAGAATATGGCTCAAGCCATGATTGGACAGAAAGGTAGGGGCCAGACTATGCCAAGACCTTGTAAGACAGGTAGATGCCACCACATAAGACATGGAGTTTTGTCCGTATTCTAAATGCAACAGTAAATTACTGAATCATATCAAGTAGTAGGGTAATGTAATCAGGTTTGCATTTTGAAAAGATCCTTCTGATTACTATGTGGAAAACAGATTTGAAGGGGACAGAATGGACTGGGATAAACCAAGATTAGGAGGCTAGTGTAGTAATCTGTCCAAAAATGCTAGTAGCTTAGACTAGGGTGGTAATGGATTATGAAAAGAAGTAGATGGATTCAAAAGATAATCAGATTTACCAAAAGATTTATGTTCATAGATTAAAATCCCTAAAACTAGAATTATTGGGTCAAAAAAGAACATTACGAGGACTCTGATATACATTGCCAAGCTGCCCTGCAGAGAGCAGTTTTCATCATTTGTCATTACCTTGTATCTGTTCCTCTATCAGAATTTTCAAGTTCTTTAAAAATTCCTTTAAAATGACTTAATCCATACTTCCTTCATGAAGCCTTCCCTGACTCCCCTTTCTGCCTGGTCATTGAACAGGTCCTCCTCTAAGTCCTCGCTATATCTTATACACATTTCTATAGTCTAATCATACTCTGTTTGACTTATGTTTACATGCCTATCATCTCTACTACACTGTAAGCTTCTGGAGGGTAAAGTTGTTCTTAAAGAAGGCACTTAAAAAATAACTTGACATACATAGTAGTTCTCATTAAGTGTTCACTGAATGAACTGAATCACATCTTACCAGAATCCACTGTGCCCACAGATTTAAGAGGGCTCCTACTTAAGCCTCTAATTTACTGATTATGATTTTAATCAAATATAATACAAAAAGATAATAAAATTTGCTACTCCCGGCTTCAAATACCTTCTAAATAAAGTGACCAGTTTTGTCTGTGATGAGTCAATAAATCTCTGAGGTGCTCCTGAAAATCTCTAATAATTACACTCAAATAGGTGTTATGTGATCTTAAAGCATTGTTAAATGGTTTACTAAAAAACAGGTTACGAACCAGACTTTTATTAGAGAAATTTTTGCAAACTGAGTTGTTGACAAATGCTATAGTTTTCAAAATTATATTCATTTCAAATTTATTTAATAATCCACTAATTTACCCCCCCCAAAAAAAGAGATTATTCTGGTAGTTTCTTATAGTTAACTTTATAATACAAAGAACAGGAATATGTATTTATAATTTGAATAAGCATCCATATATACTTATATAGCATTTCAGAATTATGAATTTATGTTGAAAGACTTGATTTCATGTTTAACAGTTAGCATCTGTAACAGTCTAGCAAAATATTCACTGAGCTGAAGGAAGACTTAAGAGGGGAGTATGGCAGAGTTTCTTACAGTAATCTTAAAGACAAGGAGCTCCCTCTATAGTCAGTCTGGTCTACTTTGTTTAATTACTTGCTTGGTGGACATCTCACATTCTTCTATTTATTCCTACTCTGCATCTCAGCAGGGAAGCTCTTTGAAAGGATAATTCTGTTTAACCTGGTGCTGAGGAAACTGTGAGAGCTGCCTAAACTCAGCATGAAGTGAGTTACATCAAGCAACTAAGCAAGACTTGAGATGCGGAAACTGGACAGCTTCCCAAGTTCACTTGAGTCAGATCCTCACCGTGAAGCCTTAGGATTGTATTTGAAGTGAATTTTCTGACTGGTCACACCTGTACACAAATCTAAGTGAAAAAACATTGTCCTATACTTTATTCATAACCTTGCTTTCCTCCATTAAAACAAGTGACCAAAATGTTGTTATGAAAGAAAAAATTAACCATTTCTCCTACAAATGAAATTGCTCAATTCATAGTTATGTCAAAACAATGTTCAAGACATTTTAAAAACGAGTTAAAAGCAGAAGAGGTTTTTGTTTTTTGTGAAAAAATAATTCCATCACTCAGATGAAGAAAATTTAAGTAATTCTCTCAGAATCAATATCCTCAGTCAGCAAGGGATTAAAACAGTCAGGATTTACCATTCAAATTTGAATATTTCACTTTTTTAATGCCTTTTTAAATTTCACCAAATCAAGATAAGTGCAAATCAAGATAAGTGCATTTTTAAACTCCAAACACTTTATTTCCTAAATTTCTCAAGATATGTCTCAAAACACATCAAAAGTCAACTGGACTGTTTTCTAAAGCAGAAAAATACTTTCATACAATAACAGAAAAACTGAACTAGTAAAAATGTATTAGGCCAATCAGCTCGGAATTTATAATCCTGAAATGGCAACTTGGTTTGAGAAAAAATTGTGTTCAGTTGCTGTTTTTCAAGATCTCACTAGAAAGCAAACTCAGTTTAAAAACATCTTTTCTCCAAACCAAGGTAGAATTAAGGACTTCCAAAATTAATTCCTACATGTGAAATAAGTATATTTATGGTACTTTAAGTAGCATAGGTTTTTTACAAATTTTCATTAACTTATTTTACTTATTAGTAAAGATACAGTTTGTTCTTTCAAATAAATCCATCTTCATTCAAAATTCTAGCATTCAGACTTTTACTAAGCCAGACTGGCCTCTCTTGTACATTAATAATTTTCAAGTTTTATTTTCCTGGATGGTCTGGACTAGTTTTCTTTGGGGAGAGAACTCAAAAGCAGATAATTCTGCAGGTTTTGTTTACATTTAATTAATACTAATTAATTGGGAATTTCTGACATGCTAAAAATGCTGCCTTGATTTATGAACGTTGTAAACTCTAAACATATGCCAATGACTTCAAATTTTTTCTATTAAATAAAAATTTTTGTTTGAAACTGTGAACTACACAGCAAATTCAGTTTGATAATCCTCAACAATTTGAAGTTTAAGGTCCTCTATACCAAGTTTTACATCTTTCAATGTATGTACAAAAAAGTCTTACTTTTTTATTCATTTACACTATATATTTCAAGGTGCATACCAAAAAAACCCCGTTTGGGTTTTTTTTAAGGAAGGGGATGGTAATCTATTGTAAGATGTCCAGGAGGGAAGAAATAAACATTTCTTATTGTGAAATAGTTAATGTGTCTTTTTTTAAATATTCAGAAACACAAAAGTATATCACATGGTATTCTTTGTTTTAAGGGATATTATCTCACATAGTAAAACTGCTGTTAGCTCATAGTGAAATTCATTTATTTCCACAAACAACCTTCCTACAAAACAGAGCCTGAAAATCACTCAGGGATACCATATATTTAATGACTTTTGTAGAAGAGGAAAAAACTATGTGTAGAAAGTAACTGAAACCATACAAGCTGTAATACACACAAATGCCACAGTATATCCTATTAGCATGTCACTTTATGATTCAGAAATCTGGCTGAACAGAGCTTTACCGACTCACTATCTTATCCTTCCTCAGCATCTGAAGTGAAAACAAACAGAATATTACACTGAAATTCCAATTAGAAACAAAGACAACAACATTATATTTAAAAGGGCAGAAAACCTATCCTTCGGAACACTTTACTGCCTCTCTTTTCCAGCCTCCAAACTTTCAAGTGCTACACTTTAAACACTGTTAACAGCACTCAAATTCCCTACCTTTCAAGGTTCATATCAACAAAATCTTTTTCACTTTTTTAAAAAGGAATACGCTACGAAATCTCACGCCACTGACATTTTTAACAAAGAGAATTCACATTAAAAGATAACTGCTTGGAATAGTGCTTGTGTTTGGGAAAGTGCTATTACCTTGGTAGTCCACAGAAACTGTACTAATAAGATGAATGGTTATGAGGGTAAGGAGCATCAAGTGGGAAATGCTATCTAAAATCCCATAGGGCAATACATAGCTAGAGGTAAGAGCATCCTTTTCTAGGAGGCAGCTCCATTATTTCATGTAAGCAGTTCAAAGCATGTAGAAAAGCAAAACAATTTTTTAAAACGTCGTGTCAATCTGGCCATTATCTTATTTATATTATCGTAAATCCCCAGGAGTTTTCGAGAACGTAGCTTCTGTCACTGCTTTCTCTCCACCCCACCTCTTCTTCAACATAGTTTTTTTTTAATATGCCTGTATTTAAAACACAATCCTACAACCCAGCCTAAGGGCATTTTAAAATGTTGCTATTGCTGAGTTTGGCTGTGATTCCTAATAAATTCTCCCTATTAAGTATGATGTTTTACGTTGGGCAACATAAACACGCACGCATGGACGCACATTTCCCTGAAAGCACTGCACCTGAGCATGCTGCCCAGTCCCCAGACGCTAAGGCATTAAACTCCAAGGAGTCACACGACCTGCACTCACAGCAGAGCCACATGGTCACTTCAATGAGAAAGATTATCTGGCCCCAGGCGCCACTCTCTTCAGCCCACTGCATCTCCGGAGGGGGCAGAGGAGAGCGAGGGTGAGAACAGGCGACGGAGAGCGACCGACAACAGCGCTGACACTTCCCCTCTCCTCTTAAAGCCATTTCCGGAAAAAGGCACTTGGGAGACGAAAGAGGTGTGCCGGGTTCCAGCAGCGACCGACCTCAGAGCGGGGCCCTACAAACCCGTCCATGGATGGACACGGCGCGGCCACCCGGCGGCCCGCCCTGCCGGGGCAGAGCGGTGCCCGCGGCCCTTGCTCCGCCTGCTCGCGACCCGAGTGCGGCTGCAGCTCTCAGCCACCGCTCGCAGTGTAAACACTCGGCGCTCGCCGCCTCCCGCCCGAGAGAGGGGCGCACGGCGCTCGCGCGGACCCACAATTTTGCGCCTCTTGTCACGCACGAGAGGAAAGGCGAGGAGGGCGGAGGGGAGGGAAGACGCGGCAGCGATCCACGGAGACGGCCGCGGCGTGCGCGCGTGTGCGCGGCGGGGAGGGCGGCCCGGGCGCCCCGCCGCCTCCGGCTCCCGCTCCCGCCCGCGCCCGCTTACCTGCCGGGGTTGCTCCGAAGACTCGCACCACCGGCACCTTCTTGACAGGAGCCTGGGTGAGGGGGGATTGGCAGATATCCAGCCCCTGCAGCGGGCTGGCCATGTAGTAGTCGGCAGTCACTATCCTCACTGAAAACATGTTCGCCGCCGCCGCCACTGCCTCCCCTTCACTGGCGACCTGGCAGCGGCAGCGGCAGTAGCAGCGGCGGCGGCTCCCTCCGCAGCGGCGGCCCCACGGCGGCGGCGGCGGCGCCCCCTCCCCTCCTCGGCTCGTCCCCCTCCCCTCACACACAGACTCCGTGAGGAGCGGCGGCGGGCGGGGCGGTGTAGGCACTACTGCCGCCGCCTCCTCAGGAGCACCCGGCGAAGGGCAGCAGGAGAGACGCCCTCGCGCTTTCGTCGGTACTGGTGCTGCCGCCACTGCCGCCGCCGCCGGGAATCACACGGGCTCCTCGGTCCCAGGCTGCAGCTCTTGTTGCCATGATGATGATGTCACGGACGCAACCACTGGGGGAGGGGAGGGGTGTGAGTAGTTGGGGGGAGGGACACGGCGGGAAAGGCAGAGAGCGGGCTGGCGCCCGGGTGGGATACCTCAGGCGGGGGCCGAGGTGTTTTCTCCCCCGCCCCTGGGCACGCAGCGAGGGAGAAGGCTGGCGGAAAGCCGCGCGCGAAGGATCGATGACTCGGCCGCTGGGCACGGCCACCTGGGTGAGGGGCAGCAGAGGGGGCGGCGGAACACCGATATCATGGATGGGCTCAGAGGGGCTTGCGGGAGGGGGGGCTCCAGTGTTCAGGGCCGTTTTGGCGGCTACGCGGAACTGGCCGGCGCAGCGGTGCTCGCGCTTGCCTCGCCGACCGCCATTTCACATCCTGCAGAGAAGGCGGGGGCAGCGCGGAGACGGTTTTTCACAAGGTAAGAAAACTCGCCGGCGGGAGGAGGGAGGGGAGGCGCAGATCTCGTGCCGCCGCGGCCTCGCGGGAGGGCAGGCGGCGGAACGGGCGGGGCCGAGCGCGGATGCAGCCGGCCCTTCTCAGGTAACGCCGCGGCTCCGCGCGTGGCCCGGGGGCGGTGCAGAGGGCGGGGGCGCGCAAGAGCGGGCTTCGGCCTATAAAAGGGCTGTCCCGACGCTTTTTCTCCCCCTTTCTGAACGTGCCGCGCAAGCTTCTGCGTACCCTCCTCTGCAGTACCGCAATGTCTACGCTGGGCCACTTAATGAGATTTATTCACGCACAGGTCTCCTCAGCTTTGCCAGGGGTTGGCAGAGCCAGTGCACAGGGATTTCCCACCACCGTGTTTTTCTCCCGCCCCTTCCTTCCTTCTCGCCCCAATATATCCTTCCTTGGTTTCCTCCTTGGCCCCAGGCTGCGTCCCGGGCACGCGCAAGTACATGTAAGGACTTGTCAGCTCCCAGTGACCTCCCTCTTCTCCCCTCCTCCCCCAGAGAAATGTAGGATTAAGAGCCTCTCAGAAAATTTTAGGCAAAGAAAAAGGCCCGCGAAAGTCACCGCGTTAGACGCGGACTCCCAGTGTTTCGCTAACACGTTGTGCAAGGGTTTTACTACCCGAAGGCATAAAAGCAAAAGGGTGTGGGAAGGACCATTAGACAAAACAACTTTATTCAAAAAGCTAGAGGGTTCGTTGAAGCGGTGCAGTTAGGGATTTTTTTTTTTAAGGGTCGATAACAGAGGCGGCTGGGTTGACAGTTAAATTGGAACCAATGGTTTTTTTGTTTGAGTTGGTCACTGATATTGGGCGTGACCTTGGACAAATTATTTGGTTTCTTTGGGCTTTGGTTTCTTCATCTGTAAAACAAGAGGGTTTCTCTTAAAAATTAATCCTTGAGGGTTTCTTCCCAACAAAAAGATTTAAGCTACAGAGGCAGAAACCATGGGTTCAAGTACGAAATTTGCCACTGAATTAGTACTCTTCGCAGTCATCTGAAACCTATCCAAAGTAGAGATCATTCTTTCATGCTTATGTGTTATACAGGTGCATTTTAATGGTTACTAGGTGCCATATATTTGAAGTGTGAGAGCTCCTTGTTTGGAACCATTGTGGGTCTTCAAATGGGAAATCAAAAGGCCCAGAGGGACAGGTCACTGGAAAGAAGCTGCGTATAAATTCTCTAACATATAAATGCTAATAAGAACTTACGCTCCAAGGGATTTGAGACTGATTACCATAGTAAATGAGCCTGCAGTTTTTAACCTCAGAGCATGCTTATAAACATAGATGGCAAGATTTCTAATATACAGGACATTACCTGATAACGTTTTAAAGAAGTAAAATCTCTTAAATTGATTTGAAGTTTTAGAAGGGTATCGAAATGATTCAAAAATATAACTACCATGCTAAAATAATTTTTGGTAAAATAAATATTTTGTGCAAGCCGAATGTCAGATGCACAATACCGGTGATTCTCATAGTGTTCTGTGATAACCTAGGGTGTTCTTTAAATTTTAATCTTTGGCCCTTACTGAATTACATTTTGGGGGATGGGGCTTGGAAGTCTGTATTGCTAGCAACCCTACCTGCCACTCCCATGATTCTTAAGAAATATAAAATTGAGAATCCTTGTACTATATTATAAACAAGTATATCTATGATATTTAAATTATACTGTATCTAACTGGAAAATGGTAAAAGCTTCAAATAAACAGATTAGCTTTTCTACAAGAGGATTTCTTTCCCTTTACCTCTTGAATCAACATTGTTTAATTTAAGAAAAGGCAGTTGCAACAATTCAAATCCTTCTGTAATTCCAAGAAAGAATGTTCATTCCTGAAGAAAACATTTGTACCATGAAATTTAAAATGCTGTGTTCATTGCATGTAATTTAGTTTAAGTAGATGCTCAAATTGAAAACCTGACAATAGTCCCCTGGTTAACCACTATCAAATGTGTTTTATAAATAATTTTCTTTCTGAAGTAAAAAAGAGTTCTGGAGTTTTGAGTCAAAGAATGAGAATTTTAACCCATAATTTACTGGCTGAGTTCGGACAGATCACTTTTATTTTTTGGAGTTTATTTCATCATCTATGAAATGGATAGTAATTCCTGTTGTAACTTCTAGAGATAAGGCTCAAGTGAGATAATGTATGTGAAAATATCAGAAAACTTCCATATCCAGAAGTCTAACTCATCTTGAAAAAATAAAATCACTTGGAATTGCCTTATCCTCATACAATATGAGAAATGCAAAAATTGAGCTCTGTGCTTAATATCCTTAAAAGCATCTTTTTTTGTTTGAGTGGCTACTTTTTGCCAGGTGAGTTGAGATATGGTGAGAAACAAAACAGACGTAGTTCCTGTCCTTATCAGGTTTATAGTTTAGCCATCATAAAAATGTATTTTAATCATATCAATTAACATTACATCATCTCTTCTAGTTCACTGACCTATACTCATCATGTCATGCCTTTAGTAAAAGCCTGCCCAGTCTTTTATACCAATACTGTTCAACATCTAACATCTGCCTGTTAGCAATTTATAATCTAGAGCAAAAGGCAATGGCTACCATAGTTTTGTGGTGGATACTATTAGATGGTTTATTCAGTACTCATCCAAACCCTTTGTAGCTTGCTTTTCTGTACTTTAGAAGCTAGAAAATCAAAAACATTTCCCAGACTCCCTTGCAGCTGGAGTGCTGGCATGAGATCAGTAGTATGATCAGTAAGTGTTTAACAATGGCTAGGGAAAGGGGGAAACCCTGATTTGTAGCATTGGGCAATTTTCTTTTTTCTCTTCTTCTTCTTTTTTTTTTTTTTCAGAGACCAGGTCTCACTATTGCCCAGCCTGGCTTCGAACTCCTAGGCTCAAGGAATCCTCCTGTCTCAGCCTCCCAAGTAGCTGGGTCTGCAGCCTTGGGCCACCGTGCCCAGTTTTCATGATGCAGATATGTCTAAGCCACCAGCGACTTCACTGAATGTGGAATTGGAAAGGATGCTAATAACCAGGACCTGGCTTTAGCATATGACCTGGTTTTCAGCAATCAGGTGCACCCACTCAAGACATGGATATGACAGTGAGCAACATGTTGCTTCGGCTGCACTCAGAGAGATGAGATCTTCTAGCAAACACCGTGGTGGAGGTATCTGGTTATTCGGGTAGCTAGGAAGGAATTCTGGCATCCATTTCTGGAGTCATAGGTGCTGGCTGGCAGGTGCTGCTAGGATGGGTTTCTGCTAGAATAGCCCTGTGATATGGGTTGGGTATTCTTCCTGGTTTGGTTTTTCCTGCATGTTGTTTCTAGCTGTGTTTATATAAGCCTGGTTTTCTGGCCCTCTGAGAGATTTGTGAGCTAAATAGTATCCTTTAATCCCTTTCTGCTTAAACTAGCCCAGTCACAGCCAGATACATAATTTGTGGGGCCCAGAGCAAAATGAAAATGTCAGGCATCTTGTTCAAAAAGCAGGGGGGAAAGTGCCATTACCTGTACTAAAATATAAAGCTTTTTCTTTCCTCTGCCTTCTCTCCCTCCACTTGTCGTAGTGTTTTTAAATTTGCTTTTTAATGTCATTCTAAGTAAAGAAAAATTTTTTAATTCTTAGGATGAATTTTACCATTCATCTTTATAGTGTGATGCCATTTTAAAATGCAAATATAAGAGCATTTCTTTCACTTGTATGCGGAATCACCAAAATTACACAATTCGTATTTCATAGCTTGTATATGCATATGTATTTTGTGCTGTCAGCACAGTGTAAACTCTGCATAAAACTAACTCAACTGTTTTTATTTTCCTTCTTGATATGCGCACATTCTGCCAACATTATCTTCTGCTTACTGATGAGTAAGGAAGGACGGAAAGGAAAGGGAGCTGTGGGTTGCCTTACCTTTCCCTTTCATTCTGTGTCGTCGTTTTCAGAGAAGTAACACATGAGTAAGAAAGGATATGATTTGGTCACCTGTGTTGCTTAGGATGCCATTGCCTTCTTTCTGTATCTGAAGCAAGTTCTGGTTGGAATGGAAAGCACACCCTTTTGGAACTGTCAGTACCTCCACTAACTCAATTATAGATGTAACCTGCCTGTCTTGTACTCACTTTGTTACTGTTTTGAGTTCCTCTACCTCATAGGTCCACCAGAATCCTTTGCTCATGAGGCATCGTAAGACCATACACAAATGGGATGGCAAGGAAGAAAGGAAACATATAATCTCCTCTGCTTGCATGTACGCTTTATTGTACCACTGAACTTCACTTACAAAACAGACATTTAAACGTAAAAGTATTAAGGTTTTCAGGATGGTGACTGCAGACCGTTAAACCAAGCACTGGGCCCAGTGTAACTGCACAGGTCATGTGCCCGTGAAGTTGACTCTGAGCTCTGAGTTTCTCCAAGACACTTCTGGCATTTTGGGTGAAACAGTTCTTCATTGTGCGGGACATTTAACAACCCTGGCCCCTGAGCACTACATGCCACTGTGACAATAAAAAATGCCCCATACATTTTTAAATGGCCCCAAAGAAGACTTGCTGCTCTCCACTAAACAACTAGAATGAACTCTACTGCTTGCAGTTATGAACTATGACCACTACAGAGTTAAGTTAAAAAGATTTCAAATTCTCATACCCAAGAGAGCAGAATTATGGTTTTTCCTCTATTGTCAGAAAAATAATATCACCTACACTGGTGATGAAACAAGTATTTAGGATGAAAATTTCAGTGATTAGAGAGTGGAGAACCCATGGCCTTGGGGTCACATGTGTCCTTCTGGCTCCTTGAGTGCAGCCTTTTGACTGAATCCAAATTTTATAAAACAGATCCTTTTAATAAAGAGATTTGTTCTGTGAAGGTTGGATTTGGTTGAGGGGCCGCACTTGGGGATCTGCAGGGCCGCATGTGGCCTTGAGGTCACAGGTTCCCCACCCTAGGCAAAGAGAACCATCTTACCTTCATTATCTTCATGAGTTGGCTGAAGGAGGGGCTAAGTCCCCAGGAAGAACTAAGAATGTTGCCAGGAAAAACTAAGAATGTTGCCATAAGTTGTGCTGGTCTTATTAGATTTTGAACTTTGTTTCATTGTGTCTCTATTTTTTGTTTAGGTTTAGTTCTTGATTTAAGAATATTAACATTGTAGGATATTACAGCTGAAACAAGATACCCAAATCATTCTTTCCTTTAAACTGTAAACTATGTAGGGATTAAAAACTCTAGTTCTATGGACCTGGGCCTTGCCTTTGCTAACTGTGAACCTCAGTTCTATGAACCAGTTCTCTCTTCAACAAAATATGGATAATAGTATACTTACCTTAGGTTTTAAGTCATTTCATCAAAAGCCAATTCATTAAAAAAAGTAAGTTTACTGAAAATACATTTATTAAATATATCCAAGATGAATATTCCTTAAAACAAGTATTTGGTAAATATAGCAAACTGATTCTTTGGCAAATTAGCTTTTAGCAAATTGGACTGCTTTCCATTCCTATTAGGGATATTATAAGGATTAAATGAAGTAGTGCCAAAAAAAAGTGCTGCAAAATTTTCAATAAACCCCTCAACATTCAGATTTTAAGTCCTGCCGATTCTGTCTCCCTAATATTCCCCGTTCTTGTCCACATAATCATTGTCATTTTGTAGGCCTTCACTACCTTTAGGTGGACTATTGCAATAGTCACTTGATTGGTCTCTTGGCTTATTGCTCAACAGTTTTCCGCAAAACTGCAAGGGTGATCTGTCTCCAACATTAATTTGAAATCATCATATACAGTATAAAAACAATTTTTATGGCATACAACTTCATGTTTGGCTAAGATACTCAGCTTCATCTCTTCTCTCCTTCTTTTCCGTTTATCTTCTGGCACCACTGACATACTTCTAGTTCCTTCAACATGCCATTCTTTTTGCAAAATCATCAAATCTCTGTCCCTTTGCCTTTCTAACTGGAATACCTTCCCCCTTTTTGTCCCCTGGCAAAATTCTTATTTATCTTTTATGTTTTAGCTCGAATGCCACTTCCTTGTAAAGGTTTCATTAATTTCCTCAGACAGATTAGGTGTTATTTCTAGGCTTCCACTGCTCTTTGTACATGCTTCTATTATAATGCTTATGTTATTATAGTTGGTTGGTTGTCATTCTAATAGACTGTTAACTCCTTGAAGGAGGAGACTGTGTCTTTTCATCTTTTATATACTTGCTCCAAGTGTAATGCCTAGAATATAAGTCATCAACATTTGTTGAATTAAAAAAAATTAAAAAATCTATTTACAGCCCTCTCTACTGCCTTCCAACCACACCTCCATTTTATGGATCAGTAAGCTGAGGCCCAAATAAATGAAGCTATTTAGTGAGAACCCGTGCTTCTTAACTATTGCTTTTACTCCTCGGCTGTAGAGCAGTGGTTCCCCAACCTTTTTGGCACCAGGGACGGGTTTCATGGAAGACAATTTTCCTATGGGTGTTGGGTGGAGGCGGAGCTCAGATGGTGATCGAGGCCCTGTTTTCCTACCAGGCCATGGACCGTATCGGGCCACTGCCCAAGGGTTGGGGAGCACGGCTGTAAAGAATCTTCTCAATAGCATCTATTTATTAATATAAGTCATTTCTATTGTAGGAAACAGACTGTCTCGTTAGTGTTTTTCCATTCATCTCTTATCTAGGGAATAGATAGAAGAGCGTAATGATTTGATAAGATTAACAATATTGTCTTCCTTATTTAATCATTTGGCTGCTTTTTTTTTTGTTTTCTAGTAAATTCGGTAAAATTCATACTGAATTATTTTTTGTGCCATCCCTTTCCTTTACCTTAACAGAACTCAGTTTTCTTAACTACTGTGGAGTCGAATGTCTGAAGCATTTAGTCCAGTGGGCCTCATCCAGGGGTGATTTTGCTCCCCTAGGGGACATTTGGCAAAATGGAGACATTTTTGATTATCCCATCTGAGGGTGTGCTACTGGTATCTAATAGGTGAGAAGCCAGGGATGTGGCTAAACATCTTACCATGCACAGGACAGCCCCCGCAACACAACATGTCAATAGTGCAGAGGTTGAAAAACCCCGATCTAGCTTAAAGGAAATTTTTACCCAGCCCTTCATCCAGTCTCTTGCCTTTGTGAAACCATGATGGAAGAGAAAGATATCCCCTCCCAGAAGGATTTGGAAGCCCTAAGTAAGTATGGCAAACTCTGAAGGCAATTGCTGTCAACTCTGCCCAGTCCCAAAAGGCTTTTCGCAGGTTTCCTCAGTTTATCCATAGCACCTGACAGGGTGCAAGGTAGGAACATAAATATTAATTGCCTAAATGATTAATAAAATATTTTTTGGCCAAAAGAAGGGTTTTATTTCTCTGTCTTTAAACCAAAAGGAAGTCATATTAATCATATGGAGAGAGATGAATTTCCTGAATAAAGATCATCTTTCTGTTCTTGTCTTTTTAACCAATTAATCTACTCAATTACTCAGAGAAGCAAAACTTTTCTAAAATGACTCTCCTACTTCTGTAAATTAGTAGTAATAGTATTAAGGGAGGGACCATTGAGCCTATAAATTAAAGATGATGTTCTGAGGAAGAAAAAATAAAAGAAACTTTCAGAACAGAATAATATTAGAACTAATATTTGAGTTTTCCCGGACCCTCATTTAAATCGCATATCCAAAATCGATATTGGAGTATTTTCAATGGATTATAGATAGGCAGGAAGAGACCAAACACACACAGAATAAGGATAGATTAAGTTTCCAATTTAAATAATTAATATACAAAATCTCAGAAGCAAGGTGTCTATTTGGAGCAGCATAGCTCAGGGTAGTTTCCCCTGGCCCCAAAGTCCCCACTGTTATATTCACAACTTAAATCATATTACAGGAAAACTTTCACTAGTAATCTTTGTTATTAACACTGGGCTCTCCTGGATTTTGATCCTTATTCTACATCCTCATTCCAGAGGCCAGGAAAGCTATTCTTAGATGTGTAAATATAGATCTATCCTTATGTTTCTTTATTTTCTCAATAAAATGTATTTTTCCAATTTTAAAAGTTTTAAATGCATAGCATAGAAAATATGGAAAACCGTAAAGAAAATGCGGAGCATTCAGTCCTACCAAAAGGCAGTCATAGTTAACATTCTAATCCATCTTTTTGTAGAAAATCTTTGTATAAATATATTACATAGTAGAAAGAGTGTCCTAATTTTTTCACTTTGTATTATACCAGAAGTGTTTCCCATGCAGATTAAAACTCTTCATGTACATTATTTTAATGGCTGCAGAATATGCTGTGCTATGGACATGATAGTTTACCTAACCATTTTCTCTCTGTTGGCCAAGAATACAATGGTTCAAATTTTACATTATTGTAAATATCACACTGAGCATTTTTAGGCTGAAAACTGTGCTCCATTTTGGATTCTATCCTTAAATTTTCAAGGAACTTACTTTATGGTTCATTATTTGACAACACCAGTTCTTGGTACATGATCCTTCTTGCCATGATCCTTCTCTGCAGAAGAGAGAATTGCATGTGATATTCATTCTGCCTGGTTTGCTCTTCCTTTCTCCATCTCTTTTTGCCTAGTTAACTCACTCTTAAGATTTCAGCTCAGAAGTCACTTCCTCAGGGAAGCCTTCCCAAACTCTCTATATTTGATTGTGGTCCTCTGTTACATCTCTAATTGTACTGTGTTCCCTTTTTCTATAGCACTTACCTCTGGTTGTAATAATCCATTTATTTATCTTTATTTGATTAATTTCTGTTTCTTCCCTTGGATTAGAATACTGCAATCATTATCTGGATAAGCAGCAATTATAATGCTATGTTGTAAAGACAGGCCCATTAATGCGATATCATTTGTATCACTGTGACAAGATGGGTTAAAGCTTGAGATTGAAATATAATTAGTCAAAAAAATATTTATGTGCCAGGCAGTATGCTAGGTGCTGAGAATGTAGAAGTGAAAATGATGGGCATTTCAGCCTTCATGTGGCTTTATAGGCTAGCATAAAGGTCAGCAAATGTCTCCTGTAAAGGGACAGATAGTGAATATTTTAGGCTTCTCAGGCCGCATGATCTCTCTCACAACTACTCAACTTTGTTGTGATGCAAAAATATGCATAGACAAAACATAAAGAAGAGTGTAGCTGGGTTCCGATAAAACTGTATTTAAAAAACAGTCAGCAGAGCTGGGTATAGTAGTTCACGCCTGTAATCCCAGCACTTTGGGAGGTGGAGGCAGGAGAATTGCCTGAGGTCAGGAATTTGAGACCAACATGAGCAAGAGTGAGACCCCATCTCTACAAAATACAGAAAAATTAGCCAGGTGTGGTGGTGCATGCCTGTAGTCCCAGCTACTTGGGAGGCTGAGGCAGGAGGGTCACTCAAGCCCAGGCATTTGAGGTTGCAGTAAGCTATGATCGCTCCACTGCATTCTAGCCCAGGCAACAGAGCAAGACCCTGTCTCAGGGGGGGGGAAAAAAAAAAAACAGGCAGCAGGCTGAATTTCACCCATGGTCTAGTGGACAAGACAGCCATTAAACAGATCATTGAAATGATGAATACTTCAAAGGAAAAGGACAGGGTGCAATGAAGTCACATCACAGAACTGCCAAATTTAGTATGGGGAGAGGAATAAATGCTTCCATGAGGAAAATGACTTTAAACAAAATTTGAAGAAGGAATTATCTGGATAAAACTAGGGGCAACAGACTCTGAGAACTAAAGCATGAAAGAGCATGAATAGAAAGAAATTCTTTCTTAAGCTTGATGATTGATAGAGAGAAGGAAATGAACTTGTGTAAGGATGGTATACAGAGGGAAAATACAGACTGAGAGCATTAGGAATTTTCAGAACCTAATGCTTCCCTAGAGGAAGAGATACCAACAGGAAAGACTAAGAAGGAACCATCTGTGATATGTAGCAGTAGCAGGAAGTTTAAGACCTTGCAGACACTCTAGCCTCCTCTTTCATTTGGACTGAACATTTATGTATGTGTAGAATATATAGGTTGGTAAATATTAGCCTAAAGGTTATGGGACCCTCAGAGAACTAACACACTTTCTGAAAGATAAGATATGTATAGAAAGAAGAATAGAGCTAAGGGATGAGCAGGAGTGGTAGTGTAGAGAATGAGGAGGTGGTGAGGAAATAAGCAAAGTAACAGAGAGGAACACACTGCTGATATGATAGGTACTCAAGAATTTTTTGTTAAATGAATAGAAGGATAGCAATATAATATAAGATCAAAGAATCCATGGGGGAGGGGAATTTCAATAACAGGTTGGTCAGTAGATTTGTTTTTGTGTTTTTTTTTTTTTTTGAGACAAGAGTCTCGCTCTGTTGCCCGGGCTAGAGTGCCGTGGCATCAGCCTAGCTCACAGCAACCTCAGACTCCTGGGCTCAAACGATCCTACTGCCTCAGCCTCCTGAGTAGCTGGGACTACAGGCACGCGCCACCATGCCCGGCTAATTTTTTCTATGTATTTTTAGTTGTCCGATTAATTTCTTTCTATTTTTAGTAGAGACGGGGTCTCGCTCTTGCTCAGGCTGGTTTCGAACTCCTGAGCTCAAACAATCCGCCCGCCTCGGCCTCCCAGAGTGCTAGGATTACAGGCGTGAGCCACTGCGCCCAGCCAGGTCAGTAGATTTGAATACTTAAAAGAGTTATTGCTTGAGTTATTGCTGGTTTCCTTGGCTGTTTGGGAAAGGATGCAAACCCAGCCACCTTGATGCCCTAGCACAGGATAAGCCTGACCTCCAATTCCTGCCTCTAGGAAAACATGACCTGGCTCTTTTCTTTCCTAAAGATTTCAATGAGTAAGAGAAAGGACCTTTCTGTGTCACTATGTGTACTTAAAATAAAAATATTATAAAATTAGAATAGGGCCAGGCACAATGGCTCATAGCTATAATCCCAGCACTTTGGGAGGCCAAGGCACGATGATTACTTGAGCCCAGGAGTTTAGACCAGGCTGAGTAACATAGCAAGACCCAGTTTCTACAAAAAAATTATTTAAAACTTAGCAGGGCATAGTGGCATGCGTCTATAGTCAGGAGGCTGAGGCAGGAGGATCGCTTTGAGCCCAGGAGTTTGAGGCTGCAGTCAGCTACGACCACACCACTGTACTCCAACCTGGGTGACCGAGCATGACCCTGTCTAAATAAAAAAAAAAAAATTACAATAGGAGTGAGATTTTTTTATAGCTGAGTTTGCTAAATTACAATGACACTGTAATGTATTCATTCAGTCACCTGTATTAAACATGTATTTTATGACTTCTAAGCTTTTTGTATTATTTTAACTTTGTATTATTGATTATTTATAAAGTTCTATGTTAGATGATGTGGATGATTAAAAAAAAAGTAAGACATGGCCCTGGACTCAAGTATTATGTAATTGACCGATTAAGTTGTAAGTTTCTTGATGTTAGGAATCGTACTTGACATTTCTTTTTTTCCTTGCACAGTACCAGACATATAGTTGGTAGTACAAAATACTTTCCCCCTGCCCTGTGCACTGCAACGTTTGGTGTCCAAATGATGTCTCTCTCACTTCTGTATGACTTGGACAAAACATGCAGCTTTCTCAGGTAGACAATGATATTCTGAAGTCACCAGTAACAGTAATTTTCAGTTTGTTGAGAGTGGAGGTTCTTTGTGTAAAGGGGGAAGGCTGCCACCCTCTTCTTTCAAGATTATAAAAAAATATTTGTATATATGTGTTTTTTCACTTAAAAAAAAAGAAGAGTAGTAGAAAACTGTACCGGTGGTCTTACCAGATATTTTCAAATGAGAACTGGGGCAATTCAGTAGTAATTTTTTTTTTTACACATTTATTTTCACAAATTTATGAGAGCAAGAGCTGAGATTTTTCTTGCCTGAATTAGCAGGTAATTTCATTCTCCATTCCTCTTTTGCAGAGAAAGTCTAGCCTTAGGTTGAAAATGTGAACTAGAGGTTCTTGCCAAGTCTGAAAAGTGGAACAAAGATTAGTTTTATGACTGAAGAGAAGTGTTACTCATTTTTCTTACGCAGCTGCTTACCTTTGCATTTGTATGAACTGTTTTCAGACTGAAAGCTGATAGAGAAGGAGGAAGAATCTCCATTCTAGAACATCTGCTCCCCTATACTAACCATATCCAAAGTCTTTCAAGACTTAACTTATTAAAGACTCCGGCACCTGGCTTACAGTCTTCCTTCACCTTAACTCCTGCCCGCATCCTGAGTGAATTCATCACTCGGTCGGCAGCCCATCTAATACTGTTGGGAAGAGAAGGTTAGACCTTGTAATGTATTATTAGTCTCTGCCATCTGAACCTTGTATCCTCATATATGCCGAAGTATAGTGTGATAAATTCTCCTTTGTATACTCAAAATTAATAATAGGCTAAATCATTTGATTATCATTATCCTCTGACTCTCTAACTTAGCTTTGTGTCCTTACTTTCCTGTTTTACTTTACAGTTTGGGGTCCAGTTCATCTGATAAGGTACATTTCTAATATTTTTCAAAATCAATATTTGATCAGTCAAAAAGAACATGTTTTTGACATTATGGGATAAAATAATAACAGAAGGAAGAGTCACTCCTAAGGATAATTACCCTATTTGGAGAGGATTTGGTAAATCTAAGTAGTCTCTTGTTGTAATTCAGAGCCAGAGGCCTTAGGCCCAGATTCCTTGAGCCATTTTCATTCTTGACTTTCCCAGCTTCCCTCTTCCTTCATTTTCGATCCCAACGATTTTCTAAAAACACACCGTTGTTTTCCCTTGTAGTAGCAGGGAAAGCAGCACTGCTTGGGTGGGGTCAGTAGTGATGGTTACTATTTATATGCATCAGTCATTCACTGAACGGCAGTGTAGGATATTGGTTAAGAGTTTAGGCTCTGCAACCCAGTTTCCCTTCATACCTGCCCTGACTTGGGCAAATTTCTGTGCCTCATTTTTCCCATTTGTAATATATAGATGATAATAGTAGTACCTACCTCACACTGTTGTTGTGAGGATTGAATTACATATATTAAATGAGTTAATACCTGAGACTGGTAAGTACTCAATAACTATAAATTATTATTCATAATTTAGAGGCCGCTTCTCTATTTCCTAAAATATAGTTGTTCATCAACAAGTAGAGAGTAATAATAAAAGATAGGAATTATTCAGATTCCATTTATTAGACATAAAAAGTAGACTCAGAATTGCAAAAAAACCAAGAAATTATTTAAACCATTGATTCTTAACCAGTAATATACATCAGAATCACAGATGAAGTATTGTAAAGATACAGTTACTCAGGCCCTCCCTTCTCACATCTACCAAATCAGAATGTCCACAGGCAATTCCAATGCACTCTTCTTGTTGAGAACCAAGTCTTTAGATTTTATGATGAAGAAATTGAGACTCAGAGAGAGTCAATGATTTGCCTAAGACCTCATAGGATAAGTGGGATCCAGGTCACCTAGTTCCTTGGTAAGTGATCTTCCTATTCTTTTATGTTGCTTGCCAAATATATTAATTTTTAAAGAAACTAGTATGGGAGTTTATGCTTTCAGTAATATCAAGAATATAGGCTTCAAAACTACTTTATTCAGCATTTAATTCAAAATAACAAAATTTATTTTACAATTCATACAGATAACTACTGCATATTTACAATAGAATTTAAAGTAAATTTTGCTGTGCTTTTTATGTGGACATTAGTCTGCCACAATACTTGCTGCTAATTAGTCTAAGAAAATACTGTGTGTGGCAGAGAGCTGCTCAACCCAGCCTCATAGACTGACAGGCAAACAAATGTTTTATAGGGAAAGGTAGCTGAATGAATCAAACTCTTTAGAGCTTTCACTAATAAAATATGTACTTCTTATAATTAGGGGTTTTTAAAAATATTTTTAAGGTTTTTTTAGTCTTTGTAAAATTTTCTTAGAACTTTCTAGTCTATGAACAGTTGATATAGAAAAATCAGTGGTTAATAGGTACAGTGTTCTTATTGCAGCTTTCCTGATCAGTAGATTAAAAATCTAAAAAATATAGCAAAAAAGTTCAGAGTTTTTATATTTGGTATTGGATGCTATGGTATTATTGTCTCTCTTAAAATATGCTTTTTTTTAATCCATAAAATAAAGGAATAAAAAAATACATTAGAACTTGTATGTGCCTGTAATCCTAGCACTCTGGGAGGCCAAGCCAGGAGGATCACTTGAGCTCAGGAGTTGGAGACCAGCCTGAGCAAGAGTGAGACCCGGTATCTACCAAAAACAGAAAAAATTAGCCAGGTACATGCCTGTAGTACCAGCTACTTGGGAGGCTGAGGCAAGAGGTTTGCCTGAGCCCAGGAGTTTGAGGTTGCTGTGAGCTAGGCTGACACCACAGCATCAGAGTGAGACTCTGTCTCCAAAAAAAAAAAAAAAGAACTTGTATGTGAATCTGTACAAATGTGTGAAACAAATTAAGGTGACAGGGCAGAAGCAAGAAGAGGGAGCATGGAGCTCAAACTAAATCTACCTCTCAAAGCAGGTTCTATTTAATTTCTCTGTATTTACTATTGTAAATTTTTTATTTTCATGTATGTGTTTCTTTGCTAGAGATGATAAATGGAAATGGGTGCCGTCTTAACTTCTAATTCTTAGGCAACTCCATTTTACCAAAGAACCACTCACTTTGGTCAATGCTATGCACGGGCCCTCCAAAATGTCCACAATTCCAGATCCTCATCAACCTATTATTCAACTACTATTGCTTTTACTGTGTGTCTGCTTGGTTCCATACCCTTTACTCTACATTTCGTCTCAGGTTTGGTCTTTTGGACCTTTTCGTTTGATGCTTTTGTTTGGCTTCCTGGCATTCGAATCTCTGCTCAACCTGATCATCTTTGGTTTAGACTCACTCTCCAGTTCCAAGCTGCTAGGATTTATACTCTCTGATTCCAGCAGTTCAGAAATTCCTGGCACAGCCACTGGCTGGCTACCTCAAGGGGACTGTCCCCAGATACTAGCGCTTATATTGTAAACATCCATTTATACTTCTGTTCAACAGATTTTACTCATCACCCACTATGTGTAAGGCACTATAGACATTTGGGGGAGATACAGAAGATTAATTAGCTACAGAAAGCTCCTTAAGGCTCTTAAAATCTTTTAGGACAAATAATATAAATACATAATGATAATTTAAGATAGTGTGTGGTCATCTATTATGAAGTTATATGTACAAACAGGACAGTAATTAACAAAAGCTTCAAATGGATCCTTAACCAGGGAATTAAGGATCACAGGGTATGATTGTACATTACCAGTAAGGACCTGGAATGGTGGGTCATGGATTTATAATAAAAAGACTGAGAAAACTGACATCTTAACTAAACTTTGAAGTTAGGGTAGGGGAGACACCGTGGGAGAAAAATATTACAAAAAGTGGAACCAATGAAAGCAGAAAAATTAAGTTATGTTAAAGAAACCTTATTTATCCAGAGCTGTTGACAGCATAAGTGAGGAGTAGGAGAAAGCTTAGAAAAATTGGTTAGAACCAGGTAATGGAAAGCTTTGAATACTGAAGAGTTTAGAGCATGTTTTGAGAGTCAGAAGGTTTTTGGGCAGGAAATGATAATTGGCTTGATTTATCAGGGTATAGAGGAAGGATTTGGTGGTGAGGCGATAAAGACTGCTGACTAGTCATCTAAAGTAGGGCAGGTCTGGAGATGAAGACTTTATTCATTTCATTAAATATCTGTATGTATGAAGCACTGTGCTGGGTACTGGGGATACAATGAGGACTAGATGCTTGCCATGAGGGAGTTTTTAGTCTAGTGCGAGACGTTGATATCATACAGGGTCCTGGAGAGGTCTCTATGCAAAATTTTGGTGCTCCACTTCTGACTCTTGCCTAATGACTAGTGGATTAGGTCCTCATTTTACAGTGGGATATATTCTCTACCCTCTAAAACTACTTTTCCATTTTTTGAGTCAGCTGAGACAAAAGTATCTCAACCAATTGTATATAAAGAAAAGCAATTTATTACTTAAAACAAGATAAGACATGAATACTACACCAGTCAAAGCAAAGAAGAAAATGACATGTGTCTTAAAGAGATAACTGAAGATGATGTGGAGAATGAATTGGAATGTGGAGGTTATGATAGAGGCAAGAAACCAGTTAAGAGGCTGTTGTAGTAATCCACCTGCTTCATTATGAGGGCCTGAACTAAGACAGTATGAAGGGAAGAGTCCTTGGTGGCTACTTCCACCATAATTCTTTCTATTACTCCCCTGGTACAACTAGGGGATGGGTAGGTGACTCTGGTTTGGAACTGACTCTTGAACAGAGAGACTCAAAAACACAAGTTTTGAGTCAAGTTTTTGACTCAAAAACACTCAGTTTACTTCTTCAGACTCAGAGATAATGCTCCTACTGTCAAGTAGTCTGTTTTCTGATTCCTTTTTTATTTGGAGAATGGTTCTGCAGCCTTCATATTAATTCTGTGAGCTACTTGATAAATTCTTGTTTGGCTTCAGTTAGCCCAAATTGCTTCCTAGGATTTACAATCAAAAACCCTAATTGACATTGTATGTGATGTGCGAAGCACCTGTGGATTAACCAGATGGAAATTGTTACATAGTTGGAAGTGTGGAACTAGGAGAGTGGTTCTCAAAGGGTGGTCACTGATACAGCATCAGCATCACCTGAGAACTTGTTAGAAATGCTAATTCTCAGGGCCTACCCTGTACTTACTTACTGAATGTGAAACTCTGGAAGTTAGGCCCCGGCAATCTGAATATTAACAAGCCCTCTGAGTGATTCTCAGGCACATGCCAGTTTGAGAACCAACCAAGCTAGAGCTTGAAAGGGAGATTAGGGGTAGAAATAAAAATGTATAAGTCAAATATATGATAGTCGCTGCCGGGGGAATGAATAAACTCCCAGAAGAGTAGAAGAGAGATGTGCCCTTGAAGTAGATGGAGCAATCAAAGAAACAAAAAATAGTGCCGTACAATAAAGGAGGAGAAACTCAACAGTGGTGGTAAGTGATCTACAGTGTCAGGTGCTATGCAGAGGCCAAGAGACAGTGCCAAAGCTATAGGACTGACCATTAGGAGGTTTTTGGTGTCAGTTAAAAGAGAAGTGGTACAGATAGCAAGAATAAGTGGCAAGGAAATAAATGCAAAAAATAAGGGATACTTTTTGCACCAATTTGGGAATACAAAAAAGAAAGTTGGAATAGTAAAGTCAAGATGAGGTTTTTCAGTTTGGGTGTTTGCATTAGCGTGTGCTGTACAATGGACACTCTAAAACAGTGGCTTAAGACAGTAAATATTATTATAGCTCACATGTCTGAGGATTGGCTGTTCTCAGCTGGGCTTTCCCATACATCTACAAGCCTACTGGGAGCTTTGCTCTAGGCAATACTCTTTTTCACTTATCTGTCCTCCTCCTCCTGGGACTTTCTGGCTTGCTTGTGCGTATCTTTTTATGGAGATGGAAGAGGACAAACAGAAACACACAAAGCCTCTTGAGACCTAGACTCCAAACTGACACTGGCTCTTCTGCTTCATTCTAGTGACCAAAGCTGTTTATACAGCCAAGCTCATGTTCATGGAGTGGGGAAATAGAATTCACCTCTTTAGAGAATTGCAAACTGACATGGCAAAGGGCATAGGTTCATGGGGGTGGGGGGTGAAGAATTGGGACATTTAATTACACAGCAGGGATGACTTGAGCATGCTTGAAAGCAGAAGGGGAGCAATCTGTAGAATGAGGAAGAAAGGAAAGGAAGAAGGAAGGTCAATAACGTAGGTCGGAGAATTAACCTTTAAAAAGAAGAAGGACACTTTTGGAAATGGGAAGAGGGAATTTGATTGGATTAGACTTAGCAAATTAAAATAAAGAATGCCCACTTAAATTTGAATTTCAGGTAAACAATGAATAATTTTTAGTATTAAGTATGTCTCATGCAATATTTAGTAGGCTCTCAGTATTCTTCCTATTTTTTTTATTATCCTAAATACCATTTAGGTATTTCTATAATTGAGAAATACTTATGCTGAAATATTCCTTGATTATTATAAATTCAAATTTAACTGGGCATCCTATATTTTATCTGGCAACCCTACTTTGCATTTTAAATAAATCCATGGTAAGGTAATCTACAAAGGGATAGATGGGTGCATTTGGGGATTTAGTCCTGGAAAAAGTTTGGAATAGCTACTGTGGAGGCTATGAAATGTCAGTGAAAGGATTGCTGAGCAGTAGTAAAGGCCCACTTAAAAACAGGCAGCATGACTTTTCTTGGATTAAATTACTGCTGGGAAGAAGTAATAACAGAGATTGCTGGAAGAAGGGACCACCTTGATTTGACTTCAGCAGGAGAGGCCTGGGCAGGAGATTTGGGCATAATTGAAATGACTAGGGTCTGGCTGTTCAGTAAAGCAGGTGAAACCAGAAGATGAATTGGGAGGGACTGCGAGTCTGGCAGTCACAATGAGTCCGAGAGGTGGAAATTCCCTGAGAAAAAACTCAGAATTTACAATCTTGAAGGAGTACTTCTGTATGATAATGAGGTTAAAATCCAGCTTCACTTTACAAAACTAGAGCTAAATTAAAAGCAAGAGGCAAGATACTTGGTTTCGAATTGTGGTTCTGTGATCTTTGTCAATAGGAATAATAATGGTTCTTACCTCATAGGGTTATTGTGGGGATTAAGTGAAGTAAGTTACTTGAAATACCTAGAACAATATGTCTGGTACATGGTATGCCCTCAAATGTTTGCTATTTTTATTATTTTAAATATCACTTAAATACGTCTATAATCAATAGATATGAGTGCCTTAGAGAATATTATTTTAAAGAAAAAATGGCAAGTATACATTGTATATTTTCCTCCTTAGCTAACAAATGCTGTGTTTGGTAAATACACAGTTGTCTACCTGTTGAAGTTGACACTCACACAACCTTTACCATTTAAGGTTGTTTTCTTTACTGTTATTATAAGAAAATAATTATCATGCTCAAGTCATATCTGTCTCATTTCCCCCTAGGTGACCATGCTTTGGGATTTTCATAGTTTGAATAATTCCTATGGGCTCTGCCACCCAGCAAGTTAAAGAAGACAAGATTCCTCCCAGGGGGTTGTGGTTCTGGGAATGTGAGCAGCTTGTTTTTATGAGATCTGCACCTTGATCTGTCCTCCTGTTAGGAGCTGTGGTGGTGGTAGTTGTGGTGATTATGTTGTTTTTAGTTGTTTCTTTTCTTCTTACACAGATTTTTATAAGTTATTTGCATATAAAGGTTTTTGACAAGTGAATGTTTTATTGGACACTTTGTTTATATAAGAAAAATTAAACTATTTTAAAGTAATTACTTGTGTTATATTTTTCTTTTAAAATAAATGAAAGTATTAATTGATGTTGTCCAGAAGGAAAATGAAAAACAAGAAAATGTCTGTTTTCTTAATATTTTAAAATAAGGTAATATCGTTCTCTGTTTGAATGGAGCCTTCTAAGGAATAACCACACTGTCATATACAATCTACTTAAATGCATTCTTTATCTTTAAAAGGAAGCAGAATAGGATCATTGAGTAAATCACATGTGTTCACAGTCTTGTCTGGTGTAATCATATACTACACAAACACATTATTCTGTAGTCAGGAGGGTAAGGGGACATTTGAAGCAGGACTTGCCCTTGAGGAGACCTTTTTCTGTTTAAAGAATAGTGCAGTGAAAGACCACACAGTAGAAGACGACAGAAAATGTCTTCCATGCCTCCCCCTACCTTTATACTTTCTCAGTCTCCTTTGTTCTCTAAGGACATCTGTTGTAATGATTATTCTGTAAAACTCATAGGTACATAGCAGAAGGCATATCATATTTCATTTATTATTTTGTCTACTGTAATTATTGCTTTCTTTTATATCATGCCATTGTGGGCTTTTACGATATTTTGTTTAAAAAGATATGAAAGTATGTTATAGAAAATTTATTAATTGACTATAAATATTTAAAAAGTTTTAACTCTGAATTTAATAAAATTATATCTTAGGAAGCTCAGTAAACTTTTATTAAGCTGTATCTTAAAGAGATAAGTATACTAAAAAGAAGTGCTTTAAAAGATGAATTTTCCTTTATATATTAATTGCAATAGATTTTTAGATAATTTAAAACAAAATAGAAATATATAAACATGGTCAATGTTGAGACATTTTATTTTAAAAATTGCAAATATAGATTTTGCTTGTATGATTGTGAAAGTGATAGTTGGTAGTTGAATCAAATCATAAAATATCAGAGTTAAGATTAAAACAAAGTAAAATCTAAAATTAAATAATCTCTTCAGAATCTTAACAAAGATCCTTTATTTGTACCAAATTTAATAAGGAGATAGACCTCAATTCAGTTTTATTTTATGTTGCATATTGATTTTTTAATGTCATACCTAGGCATTTGAAAAACATTCTTTTTTAAATATATATATTTTTTTATTTCTAATTATGGGTACATAATAGTAGTATATCTTTATAGGGTGCATGTGATGTTTTGATACAGGCATACAGTGTGAATTAATCAAATCAGGGTAATTGGGGTATCTATCACCTCAGGCATTTAACATTTCTTTGTGTTAGGAACAATCCAATTCCACTCTTTTAGTTATTTTAAAGTATACCCTATCTTATTGTTTGTAGTCACTTCGTTGTGCTATCAAATATTGTTTATTCTATCTAATTATCTAACTATATTATTGTACCCCTTAACCATCCCTACTTTATCTCCCCAGTCCCCATTACCTTTCTGAGCCTCTGGTAACCATCATTCTGCTCTGTCTCCATGAGATCAATTGTTTTTAATATTTAGCTCCCACAAATGAGTGAGAACATGCAAGATTTGTCTTTCTGCGCTTAGCTTATTTCACTTAACGTAATATTCTCCAGCTCCATTCATGTTGTTGCAAATAGCAGGATTTCATTCTTCTGTGTGTCTATATAATATACCATTGTGTATATGTATCACAATTTCTTTATCTGTTCATCTGTTGATGGACACTTAGGTTGATTCCGTATCTTGCCTATTGTGAATAGTGCTGCAATAAACATGGGAGTGCAGATATCTTTTCAATATACTGAATTCCTCTCCTTTGGACATATACCCAGCAGTGGAATTGCTGGGTCATATGGTAGTTCTATTTTCAGTTTTTTGAGGAATCTCTGTACTGTTTTCCATAGTGGTTGCACTAATTTACATTTCCACCAACAGTGTACAAGGGTTCCCCTTTCTCTACATCCTCGCCAGCATTCAATATTGCCTGTCTTTTTGATAAAAGCCATTTTAACCGGGGCGAGATGATACCTCATTGTAGTTTTGATTTGCATTTCTCTGATGACTAATGACATTGAGCGTTTCTTCATATACTTGGCCATTTGTATGTCTTCTTTTGAGAAATGTCTATTCAGATCCTTTGCCCATTTTTTAACTGGACTATTTGATTTTTTCCTATTGAGTTGTTGGAACTCCTTAAATAATATATTTTAGTTATTAATCTCTTGTCAGATAGGTAGTTTGCAAATATTTTCTCCCTGGGTTGTGTCTTCACTTTGTTGATTTCTTTGCTGTACAGAAACTTTTTAACTTGACATGTGACCCCATTTGTCCAATTTTGTTTTGGTTGCCTGTGCTTTGGGGTATTACTCAAAAAGTCCTTGCCCAGACTAATGTCCTGAAGTGTTTCCCCAATGTTTTCTTTTGGTAGTTTCATAGTTTCAGGTCTTAGATTTAAGTTTGAAAGACATTCTTAATTGGAAACAACAGTGATGTGAGATTTTGGAAGATCCAAAATAGATACAGTATTTCAAATTTTTTCAAAATTTTGATAGCTGTTTGCTGTCTATATTGTAGATGCAATTCAAAATTCTAGTTTTTACTTCTTACTAGGGGTCCTTACATTGCCACCCAATTTTGGCCCAGGTTGATTTTTTGAGTATTTGTGAAATTTATGTTTGAAGGGAGTTTTTAAATAATCTTATGAAAATTTTTAAACATTTATAAAAGTAAAGCACATAGTATGATGAACCCCCAAGTTATGTTTGAGCTTTTAGTAATAGTACAAGTACTGTAATTGTTGATGCAACAGATGTTCAGGAACTCAAGAAATGCTTGCTGCTTAATGCATACTTGAAAGAATTTATGTAAATCAAACTTATAAAAATATCCTATCATATCCTAACCTATGGCAGATTGTTTTGGGTTTTTTGTTTGTTTGTTTGTTTGTTTTTTGAGACAGGGTTTTCCTCTGTCACCCAGGCTAAAGTGCAGTGGCACCATCATAGGTCACTGCAACCTTGAACTCCTGGGCTTAAGTGATCCTGCCTCAGCCTCCCAAGTAGCTGGGACTGTAGGCGTGTGCCATCACGCCTCGCTAATTTTTTTTATTTTTTTATTTTTTTTCAAAAGACAGGGTCTCACTATTGTGTCTAAATTGGTCTTGAACTTCTGGCCTCAAGCCATCCTCCTGCCTCGGCCTCCCAAGATGCTTAGATTACAGGCATGAGCCACCAAGCCCAGCTAGATTGTATTTCAAAAGCTTGTTGGTGGTCATCCAATTTTTGGATCTACAAATGTGTTTTTCATATAGTCTTAAAATAACTATTAGCTTTTCAAGCCAGCTCTCAGTAACTTACCTAATTCATACTTACAGGAAATCTACCCACCATTTTAACATCATTTCAATGAGAAAATGCCTCTTTTGCAATTGGAATACTAAGGAACACCACCACCCATCTTCCCTTCTGCTAAGAAAGGGGGATGAGGGAATGGGGAGTCAAGCTATCTTGCCATAGGGATTATGTCTGTGATGGGTCCTTAGCTCCCTCAGGAAAAGTAAGAGGAACCCAGAGAAGACAGTGGGAGGACAGGAGTATACTCTGTACGTATCATTCTGAAATTATTCCTGTCCTAGTCAGAGTTGGGGAGTCAAGCTGTCCTGTAATAGGTACCTTGTTGTGAAGAGTCCTTCGCTCTCAGCAAATGTAGCAGGAACTCAGAGTGTACTCTGTACATACCGCTCTCAAATTATTTACCACTTCCTCTACTAGTAGTTTGTTTTTGTGCCTTTTTTTTAAAGGCCTCTAAAAACAAAACAAAACAGGAAACCTTCCTTTAGAAAACAAATACGCTTTAATATATCTAAAGTTTGTGTTTTACAGACTTTTTAAGAAGTGGGTCTTTGATTATTTTCTTCTTTAAGTTTCTGACAGGGAAAAAATCATTTGCAGTGGCTAAAGCATGCCTAAGACAACAAGAAAAGATTCCTGACTGTTAAAACATAAAATTGGAATGTAAACATAGATACTGAACAGCCAACAAGCTAAAATCAGGTTGTTGGAATAATGCTTATAGTGAACCTGTAAGTAGTATAACCTTTTAGAGTATCTGGGAATGACACATGGAAGCAGAAAGTGAAACAGAAAGATGAGCTCCACTGTTCTGTCATGCCAACCGATATTCTTGCTCTTCCAAATTGACCTTAAATTCCTACTCTTCTAAAATCCTTTTCTGAGCAAGACTTTGGAGTCACAGAACTGTGTTGATGAATTTCTCCTCGTTTGGTACATACATATAAAACAAAAAGGGTAATGAGATCAAATGCTTTAGGGACAGAGCAAAGCGAGCAAGATTCAGAAAGAGTGGATTGGCTGAAAACAAGGCCAGCTCATAGGAACCCTAAAAATTACAATGTTCTGTGGTCCTGAGAAGGTCACTTAATCTCCCAGGATAATCTTTAAAATGAATGGTTGAAATAAGTCAGCCCTGTTCCTTCTAGTTCTAAAAACAAGTTCCATGTTGTGAATAGTCATCCTAGATCTTCAAATGCATCCTAAGTCTTCAAATGGCATGGCCATTAACCTGTCAGCTACTGTAGGCTGCAGCCTTACACTCCTTCCAGAGAATGTGTATGCTTGTGAGTGACTTAACAGCAGGCCCCCCAAAGCTAGCTATCTTCATTTTCCAGAGGGACTAATGCCAGCACTCTTACATACAAAAAAAAATCAGGGATACTATATGATGAGTAAACTAAAGGTCCCACAACATGGTGTAGCACAGCTTCCCCCACCAATCCATGCTCCCATTAGATAGAGGGGCCTACTGTGTGTCAAGTACCATGCTAACTAGATGCTTTACATGTGTTACTATATTCATCCTCACAATAACCCTGAGAGGTGGGGGTGTCGTCCTCATTTTACAGATGAGGAAATTTCCTAAGAACTAGTTAGTGGTGGAGCTAGTGAATGCTGAAACTGGTTTCACACCGGCTATCAGGCAAAATGAAACCAAGGATCCCTCAATTGAACCTGCCCACAAACTAGCTAAGGGAAGGAAACCAAAAAGCCTTTACTACAGTTAGCTTTACACTCACCAACAACTCTAAGCAACTCTGGTTCCTCTGCCTGAGGAACTTGGCCCCTGCAGCTAGTTCATGTCCCCAAGACTCTCCCTTCACCCCCAAGTCCAGGGTAAGCATGTTCCCTCTAGCCCTTCTGAAGTCTCAGGTGAATGCCCTGGAATTTTCACAAGGCTTCTGTGGCTAGGAAACCCAGAGGAGGTAACTCTCGAGCATGATATTAAGACACTGCACCAATAGAACCCTCCAAGCAGGAAGCCCTTCCCTGTTCCTGGTGGTGCTGAGAGTGCCAGAGGACAAGCTCCCCTGCCAACTAACGCAACTCAAGGAAGAACCTGCCTGAAGACAGTAACTCAAGAGAAATGAAAATAAAATCTTGAAGAACTGGAGTTGTCAGGTGATCCCACGGACTCATCCCTGGCCCACAAGTGTTTCTCCTGCATCAATAACTTCTCCAATAATTTTAAGAATAGCTACTTCTTTATCTCCAAATTCCTAACAGGAGATGAAGGAGTTTCCAAATTTAAGATATTAGGCCAAAAACTGCCAGAAATAGTCTAAGGCAGTTCTCAAAGTATGTTCCTGAGACTGATAGCATTAACTTCACCTGGGAACTTTGTTAAAAATGCAAATTTTGGCTAGCGAGGTGGCTCACACCTGTCATCCCAGTGCTTTGGAAGGCTGAGACAGGAGAACTGCTTGAAGTCAGGAGTTCACGACCAACCTGGGCAACACAGCAACACACTGTCTCTTCAAAAAAATATTTTTAAAAATTAGCTGGGCGTGGTGATGTTTACCTATGGCCCTAGCCACTCAGGAGACTGAGGCTTGACCCCAGGAGTTCAGGACTGCAGTGAGCTATGATCACACCATTGCACTCAAGCCTGGGTGACAGAGCAAGACCCTGTTTCTTAAAAAAAAAAAAAAAAAAAGAAAAGCAAATTCTTGGCTCCCATGCCAGACCTACTAAATCAGAAGTGGAGTCCAGAAATCTGTGTTTTAACAAGCCTTTTAGGTGATTCTGATGTACAGTAAGTTTTGAAAATGACTGGCCTAGAAATATGATGGATGACCCCAAGTTCCTCATATTAAACCTGCAAGAGTTTCCTGAAGCTAAATTCTGACACCCGCTTTTCAATGTAGTGCCATGGTTAGAGTTAGGCAGCCCTCCCAACCAAGACTACTGCCTAGATGCTCATTTTTTTTTCCCTCGAAAACTCACGGGAAAATTGCTGGGCAGATAGCAGATGATAGGTAGTGATTGAAGTAAAAAAATTCATTGTTTATGATAGGAGAATTAGAAATAACTTATATGTCTATTAATAGGGATTTGATTAAAAACAAATTCCATGAGGATTAGGACCAACAATGACCAATACTACGTTCACTATACTCTCATTGTCTAATATAGTGTAAGTATTCAATATTGATTGATTAAATTAATACATTAATGTACATATACATTCAAGTCCTGAAATATAGTGCAGCCATTAAAAAAGATGTTTTCTAATACCAATCCCACTCCTACATATTTACTCAAAAACCTGAAAGTCAATTCTTATAACAACTTTATTCATAATCACCAAAAACTGGAAACAACCCTATTGTCCTTGAACTGGTAAATCGATCAACAATCATACAATGTACATCCATAGAATAAAATACTACTGAGCAATAAAAAGGACCGAACTACCAATATGTGCAACAATATAGATGAATTGCAAGTGCATTAGGCTAAGAAGCCAGACTCAAAAGGCAAATGCATGATACCATTTATTCATTAACAGCATTGTAGAAAAGGCAAAACTAGGGATAGAAAATACATCAATGATACCTGGAGAAGGAGTAAGTGCCTCTTAATTACCATTGGGCACAGGGAAATTTTTGAGGGTGATGGAACTGTTCTGTATCTTGATTGTGGTGCTAATTATATAACCATTCATCAAAACTCATTAGACTGAATGCTAAAAAAGGTTAATTTTACTGTATAAACCCCATATACAGTGTATTGTGTATGCTCAATATACCTTTAAAGAAATTATACTAAAGATTAAAAAATCAGTGTTTTGAATAGTGGTAGGACGTAGCCAATGTATTTGTAAGTGAAAAGGTATTGTAGTTACAAAACAATATGTAGTGATGTTTTTCTAATAACAAAACAAATGTCATACATGTATGTGTGTATGTCCATGTGTGTCTGTGGGTTATATAAGTGTATTTAAATGCCTAGAACAAGATTTGAAAGAATATACTTCAAAGTCACAGTGGCAATTACCTCTAAGGAGAGGACTGAATTTGGGGAAGTGATTTAAGGAGATCTTAGTTTATAGGTTGCTGTTTGAATTATTTATAACAGCAGTCCCCAACCTTTTTGGCATCAGGTTGGGGTAGGGTGGGAGAGGTGTGGAGCCTATGGGCCAGGTTCCTAACAGGGCCCGCAGGAGGTTGGGGACTGCAGATTTACAAGAATATACAGGCTGGGCATGGTGGCTCACACCTGTAATCCTAGCATTTTGGGAGGCTGAGGCAGGACGATCGCTTGAGGTCAGGAGTTCAAGACCAACCTAAGCAACATAGTGAGACCCTCATCTGTACAAAAAATAGAAAAATTAGCCAGGCATGGAGGTGTGCACCTGTAGTCCCAAGTACTTGGGAGGCTGAGGCAGGAGGATCGCTTGAGCCCTGGAGTTTGAGGTTGCAATGATCCATGATGACGCCGCTGCACTCCAGTGTAGTGCAGATGCTGGGCCAGGATTTGCATTTATAACAAACTTCCTGTTGATTCCAGTGCTGCTACTCCATGTACCACACTTTGAATATCAAGGCTCTAAAACTATGTTGGCAATACAGCAGCCGCTAACTGGCCACATAAGGCTATTAAGCACTTGAAATGTGGCTGGTCCAAATTGAAACGTACTAGAAGTATAAAGTACACACTGGATTTTGAAGATTTTTAAAAAAGAATAAAATATCTTAATCATTATTTTATATTGATTACACATTGAAATGATATTTTTGGGCATATTGTTGTTACATAGAATATTAAAATTAATTTTACACATGTATTTTTACTATTCTAATGTAGTTACTAGAAAATTTTAAATGACATTTGTGGTTTGTATTTTTGGCTTGGAATATATTGCTATTGGACAGCACTAGTGTAGAATAACTGTTCACAGGATTTTACTTGTATAAACTTCATCCCGGGTCTTAAATCACCAACAAAATGCAGAAGTATTAGCAGCCCACTAATGACTGATTTGACAACTTTTGTGTATTAACATAAACATTCCTAAGAGTTCTAAAAATCTATAAGTGGAGGCTGAGACAAATAGAAATTATAGAATTTTGATCTGGAAAGAAAATTTGAGGTCATTAAGTTCAAACCCCTCATCTTATAGAATTATTTATCAATCTGACAAAGATGTATTCAGTACTTAATACAGTATATTTAAGTACAGAATAGGTACTTAGGTGATAAGTAAGTGAGAAAGGCCAGGTGCCTACCCTGAAGAAGCTAAGAATGATTGCACGGGGCTGACACCCCAACGAGGCATGCTGACAGCAGTGCCCTCCAACGCAGAGGTGGAGGCAAACACAGACTCCATGTCCTTAAAAGAAGAATCAGGCTAGCTCCACTCAAGAGGACTTATTTGGGCTGGCTTTAAGTTTCCCTGGGTTTTGTAGCTTCTGTTTCACATTAATTGTTCAAATAAGCCTTTAGGATTAACTGTTTATTTAAATAATCAATGTGAGACAAGCTGTCCCCTCTCTTTTCCCACACAAAATAGATACACCCTCTATTACCAGAAAGCAGAGATTTAGACCTGAGACACTTAGAATGTTTGAACAGGGTTGATGGTACAGATGGTACCAGAATAAAATTTGGAGTGTAGCAGTAGCACAGCCAACCTTCAATTATGTGTGCAAATGAGGGACAAGAATTGCTGAGATGATTAAAAGCTATGAATAAAACAAAAAGCTTATTCTAGCTATTATTTTTAAAGACTTATTCATCAGGAGTATCTTATCCCACAGGCATTATGACTGAAATTTGTTCTTGAGTTATATTTCCCTTTTGTGAAGGAATGAAAAGACAAATTTAGGATAAATAATAAAGCATGTGATTATGAAAATTCTTACTACTTTAAGAGGTAGAATCGGCTGAAAATATGAATGGCCCTTTAAAACATATTTTAGTTAAAATCTGCCCCCATCCTGTAACGTTTGATCCATTTATAATATGTTAGTAAAGGGATCCAGGTTTCTTTGGTAGGCATTCTTGACCTGTAGAGAAACAGGACTCTCTCATCACATGCAGACTCTTGGCCCTCCTGATCATGGATTGGATCTAATTTGAAAATTTGTATTATTCACTTATAGGTGATATTTTTTAATTATTTAGATTTGGAAAAGATCAGACCTACCTGAGAATGGCTGCATGGACTTTGTCCAGAGAGTGAAAAACTGCCTAAAGCCATTCAAAACCAAAACTTGAACTAAGCAGAATAAACAGTACTGCCTAAGAATTATAATGGCTTCCCTGTTTTTAAGAGGAATCAGAACTGCATTTTTAGACCCCTAAATGTTTCCTAGGAACCAGTGAGTTAGTTTGGTTAATTTTGCTTCATACATACCAAAAAATAGAGTGTACTGAGTCTTTGTTTGGTTTTGAATATTCCTAATGGATTGTGTGTATGTGTGTGTGTGTGAGAGAGAGAGAGAGAGAGAGAGAAAGAGAGAGGATTTCATTCTGTTGTGCAGACTATAGTGGCATCATCATAGCTCATTGAAACCTCGTAACTCCTGGGTTCAAGCAATCCTCCCACCTTGGTCTACCAAAGTGCTGGGATTACAGACATGAGCCACTACACCCAGCCTAATGATTATTTTTAACATCTCATAGCCATACATGAACAGAATTTATGGGAGGTGGCCTAATTTTCTTAAACATTAATCTATCATCATACACATACACACACACACACACACACACACGCACACACACACGGAAAAGCCATTAGCTCATTTTTAAAAATGTGTCAGTTATAAAGATACCTGTCCTTTGAATCAGCATGTTGGGGGTGCTGGAGATTCCTGTCTTGGAACACCTACCTAAATATTCCATAATAGGGGAACTTTGGATGATGAGACATTTACAAATGGTTTAGATTCTGGAAAAATACATACATGTAAGTATAGTCCAATAATGTAATTTAGGTATCATTTATTTTTTCTCAAAGTTTTAGGGAATAAGATGATTTAGGAGAATCAACATACTGTTCGTGTCTTACAAAACACTATGATTACTTTTCCATTTTCCTGAGTTACATCGATAGAAAAAACGTAAAATGATAATTAGTCTCCTTTTCACTTCATCAGATTTTGATATATAGCACATTTATGACACAACTTACACCCTTATTTATTTGAGATGATTTTATTAGATCATATCCTCAGGCTATGAAAAAAACACCACTTTTCTAAGCTTTCTATGTGAGGTGGTCATTATAAAGCTTCATGGTATTTTTGAAAACATTTCTAATATTCCAGCCTCTTACAATATGCATTTTTCCCTCTATGATACTAATTTTCTCCTTAAAGTTTCACTTCAGCAGTAATCTTAGGGTAAATGGGAAATACACACAATAATAAGTGCATTTAAATTTATAATGCACTGAATCTTTTTTGAAGGTAGTCTTGTAACAAAGAAGGAATTCAAAACAGAGAACCTGTTTGAGATTCTACGAATGTACAAGAAAGCTACAAACCAGCCACATTTAGCTATACATTTTGGAGACACATCTACCTTTATTAGATGGCAGGATTTGCTTTCTCTCTGGAGTAGCACATGTATAATAAAGATGGGTAGACATTGATATTTACTCACATTGAAATGATACTTTCTTTGTGTCAATAGATTTAAGAGAAAAATGTTAGAAAATTGTTTCAAATGTATCTTGGGTTGAAAAGACCAACCATGGCAGATCTATTTATTCTCCTACTCTCCTAATCCACTGCTTCCTACCTTCTCCTCCTCACACCACCAGTACTTGCTCCCCCATCTTCCTTTTCAGCGCTTGCTTCCTATTTCCCTGAGACATAGGAGTAATCAGAGAACTTCCACTGGCCATCCACCCACCACCCCCACATACAGTCCCTGTGCCTGTATTCTCTGCCTTCCATCCTGTTCCTGTGAATGAAGTGTTCTTCGCTTTATATCCCTGTAACTTGTACACTAGATCCCATCCCTTCCCCTGCTCAGAGACAGTGATTCTGCAACTTTCTCCTCTTTCCTGCATCATCATTCCCACCCTTTTTATTGGGTCATTTCCATTTGAATGAGTCACCTTGGTGGAAGCAACTGTCAGCTCTCTCTGGGATTCTTCCTTCTTTCAGTAGTCTCTTAACTGCTTTCCTTTCAGCCCTGTTCCCCTTCAATCTATTCTCATCACAACCACCAGAATGATTCTGTTAAAATCCAAGAAGCTCTTGTCACTCATTTGCTTAAAACCCTCCAGAGGCTTCCCATTCACCGAATGTAAAAGTTAAAGTCCCTGCAAAAACTCTTGGTTTTCCCTGCCCTCTACCTCCTCTTACCTCTCTAACTTAATATCCTGCTCCTCTCCCTAGTCTCTTCCTGCACCAGCCACACTGACTTCTTTATTTTCCTTAGAACACCCAGGCACATTCCTACTACTTGCCCTCAGATTTTCACATGGCTTGTTCCCTTACGTTCCTTTGATCTTTCCTTAGATAACATCAATGAGGCCTTTCCTGCCCACTCTTTAAAATTATAACTCCCCCATTTCCCCTGCTCTATTTTTCTCCATTATGTTTATCTCCATGTTGTGATATACTATATATTTTTACTTGTTTATTGTTTATAGTCTGTCACTCTCCCCCACCACCAATCCCCTACCCCAAGTAAGATCCATGAATAGTTGAGATTTTTTTTTTCCTTTTTACCCCCCTCTTGTATTACTGGCATATTCCTGGAACATAGTAAGTACTCAATAAATGCGTTGAAAGAACGAATTTATCTTTATGAGAGTAAAACCAGAAAATGACCTGGCAATGTCAGTCATACAGGCTGAATTTTTTTTATCTGTTTCACCAATTCTCTTTCATAGACATAATTTCAATATAGTTTTACCTTCAACTGGGTCTCTGTAGGCATTCCTCTTTCTAGGAATTGTGGGACTCTTCTCTTGTATACAGTGGACCCTTGAATCACGTGGGTTTGAACTGCATGGGTTCAAATATATTAGAAAATTTTTTGGAGAGTTTAAACAAATTGAAAAAACTTGGGGACAAACCACACAGCCTAGAAATAGCAAAAAAATTAAGAAAAAGTTATGTCATGAATGCATAAAATATACATAGATACTAGTCTATTTTTATCATTTACTCCCATAAAATATACACAAATCTATTATAAAAAGTTAAAATTTATCAAAACTTACACAAACACTTACAGACCATACATGGTACCATTTGCGCTTGAGAGAAATTAAACAAATGTAAAGATGCAATATTAAATCATAACTGCATAAAATTAACTATAGTGCATAATACAGTGTATACAGTACTTCTGTAATAATTTTGTAGCCACCTCCTATTGCTATTGGGGTGAGCTCAAGTGTTGTGAGTATCCACTAAAAATGCTGTGTGATGTCATCATCTCTAGCAGTTGATCTCTCCAGTAAATTGTGTATTGCAGTAAAAAGTGATCACTCGCAGTCCTCGAGTATTTTTTTTATCGTGTTTAGTGCAATGCTGTAACCCTGAATAATACCATGGGACCCATACAAAGTGCCACTAGCGATACTGGAAGTGCTCCCAAGAAGCAGAGAAAAGTCATGAAATTACAAGAAAAAGTTGAATTGCTCAACAGATACCACAGATTGAGGTCTATAGCTGCAGTTACCCACCATATCTAGATAAGTGAATATAGCGTAAGGACCATTGTAAAAGAAAGAAAAGGAAGTTCATGAAGCTGTCACCGTGGCTACACCAGCAGGTGCGAAAGCCTTGCACTTTTTTGCACAATACAAAATACATGTTAATTGACTGTTTATGTTATCGGTAAGGCTTCAGGTCAACAGTAGGCTACCAGTAATTAAATTTTGGGGGAGTCAAAAGTTATATACAGATTTTTGGCTGCTTGGGAGGGTGCACCTCTAACCCCCACATTGTCCAAGTTTCAACCATATTTTAAGAGAACTATAACCTGAAAAAGATATGTATTTTAATATTTTTTGTACTTTTATACTTTCAATAGCTTGCTGTTAAAAGTTATTTTAATTCAATTCAGACATTCAGATATTTATGCTTATTTTTTATGGTCCCTATTCAGATATGATCTGCTATAAATTTCCCTCTAAGCACGGCTTTAACTGCATTATGCAAATTTTGATGTGTTGTATTTTCATTGTTTGTTGAAAATATTTTCCTGTAACTTTCCTTGTAATTTCTTCTTTGACTGATGGACTTTTTTTTTAAATTGCTTAATTTCCAAATATTTTGGACTTTTACAGGTATATTTTCTATTGATTTCTAATTTAATTTCATTTTATGGTCATAAACCATATTTTTAGAATTTCAATTCTTTTAAATTTTTTTGAGACTTTTTAATGACCCAGCAAATGGTCTTTCTTGGTGAATGTTCCATGTTTACTTAAAAAAAAAATGTATATCTGGCAGTTGTCAGATGGAATGTTCTATCAATGTCAATTAGGCTAAGTTGGTTGATAGCATTACTGAAGTCTTCTATATCTTTGTTGATTTTCTGTCTTCTTGTCCTATCACTTTATCAATCAAAGAAATCTCCATTATTGTGAGTTTGCTTATATCTCCCTTCAGTTATATTAGTTTTTACTTCTTGTATTTTGAAGCTTTATTAAGTGCACACATATATAGAATTGTTATATCTTCCTGATTATTGATCCTTTTAGCATTATGTCCCTCTTTATTTCTGGTAATATTCTTTGACCTCAAGTCTTCTTTGTCTAATATTAATACAGCCATTTCAGTTTTCTTATGACCACTGTTTACATTGTATATCTTTTCCCACCTTTTTACTTTTAATCTCTCTGTGCGTTTAAAGTGTATTTCTTATAGATTATGTATAGTTATGTCTTGCTTTATTATTCAGTCTGACAATCTCTGCCTTTTAATTCTCACCTTTTAATTGGTATGGTTAGTCCATTTACAGCTAATGTAATTATTGATATGTTGGGTTTAGGACTGCCATCTTGCTGCTGCCTTCTTTTGGGATATTTTTAAATTACTTTATCTTCTCTATTGTTTATTAGTTGTGCCTCTTTGTTATAGTTTGTTTAATGGCTGCTTTAGGGTTTACAACATGCATCTTTAACTTATCCACTCTACTTTCAAATAATATTATACTTTACAACAGTATACTTCTATTTCTGTCCTCCTGTCCTTTGTGTTATTGTTGTCAGACATTTTACTTCTACATATATTTTATACACACACAATACATTGTAATTATTTTTGTTTTAAACAATTATCTTTTAAAGAGATTAAGAAATGACAAAAAAGTATTTCCTGTTGACCCACATATATACCATTTTCAATGCTCATTTCTTTGTATGTATTCAATTTTCAATATGGTATTATTTTCATCAGCCTAAAGAATTCACTTTACAGTTTCTTGTAGTCTAGTTCTGCTAGTGACAAATTCTCTCACTTTTATTTGTCTGAAAGCTTCTTTCTATTGCTTTCATTTTTGAAGATTATTTTTCTGAATAAAGAATTCTAATTTGACAGGTTTTTGTTTGTCTTCTTGTCTTTCTGGCTCACTTTGTTTCTGATGAAAAATCAGCAGTTATTCTTATCTTTGTTCTGTTATATGTAATATGTCTTTTTTTCCCTCTGGCTGCTTTTAGAATTTTCTTTTTATTATCAGTTTTCAACAATTTAATTATAAGGTGCCTTGGTGTGGTGATACTGTGTTTATTTCACTAGGAGTTCATTAAGTTTTTGGAGCTGTGGGTTTATAGGTCTCATCAAATCTCAAAACATTCCTACCATTATTTCTTCAAATATTTTTTCTCTGCCTCACTCTTTCTCTCTTCTTCTGAATTTCTCATACGGTGACCTCCTTGATGATGTCCCACAGATCACTGGGGCTCTGTTTTCTTTTTTTCTTCTCTGTGCTTCCGGTTGTATAATTTCCATTGCCCATTTTTCAGGTTCACTGATCCTCTGCAGTGTCTAATTGTTTGTTATTAAGCCCATCCAGTGAAATTTTTGTTGCAGATAATGTATCTTTTAGCTCTAGAAGTTGTATATGATTCTTCTTAAAAAAATTTTTTTATTGTCTCTATTGAGATATCTGGTTGTTTCCAAATCATTTCATATTTTCCATTACATCCTGAATATATTTATAATAGCTAAAGTCTTATTCTATTAATGGAATCATCTCTGTCAATTCTGAGTCTGTTTCTACTGATTGATTTTTATCCTGGTTATTGGTTATGTTTCCTTGCTTTTTTATATGTCTGATTATTTTTTACTGGTGTTGAACATTGTGACTACCATGTAGTTGTATGTCTACATTTTCTCATCTTTCTTCCAAGAGTGTTCCCGCAGGTAGTTAATTTACTTGAAAATCAGCTTGATGTTTTCAAGCTTGTTTTTATGTGTTGTTAAGATGGTTCTAAAGCAGAAGAAGATAGTTTTTCTTTAAAGGGGCAGATAGCATTTTAGGCTCTATAGTTTCTTTTGCATATTTGTTTTTTACAACCCTTTGAAAATGTAAAAAAGTATTTTTTGCTGGTAAGCCATACAAAACCAGTCTGTAAATTGGATTTGGTCTGTAGGCTAGAGTTGCCCACTCCTGTTCTAAAGAATTCTTTACTCTAGGACTACTTTAGCCATACTTTCATAGTATAGCCTTTTTGAGGTTTCTATTAAATGCTCCTCTGTCAAGTCAGGGTCTGAGATTTTACCCTACTTGTAAGCCAGCAAATGAGCTTGCCACAGTTTGAGAGATGCTGGCAGAAGATATGATACTCGTAGTTTAGAGACAAAGGACCTTATTATTGACAGCATAGCAGATAGCATGGGCTTCTTCATATTCTCACTGATTTCCCTTGTTCCCCAAACCCATGGGGATAATGTAGAGTGGGTCCAGGTGAATGTTGCACATGCAGTGGAACTGTCACATCTGAAGAGCCCCGAACTTAGGACACCTCTAGTATTATACGATAACTGCTAGTAAATCTGCCAAACTTCATCATGGAAGGAACCATTCTCTTTACTATCCTGGTCAGGAAACAAATCTGTCCTCTGTCCTGGAGGGTGACACTATACCTTCCAAAGGCTGCTGGCGTTGGAAAGACAGTCTGGGACAAAAGTTGTCGCAAGACATGTAGCATTACCATGGATGACTGTCTCTTAGCACCCACAGGTTCAAGAGGTTTTTGCACTGATTGTAACTCAGATGCTTCCCAGCCCCATGAAAGTGTTGCTCAGGTCTCAGTTCCCTAGTATTTCTTTCTCTGTCAGTTGTTCTTCTCCCAGTACTTGTTCTTTGCCTGGCCTTATGGATTCCCAGCTTATACATGTGCATCTTAGTATTCAAGCAAAGACTCAAGGTGACCCTTATGCAGATTTCCGGAGCTCTCTCTCTTCACAGCTTTCGCCTCTCTGATACTGTTTCTCAAATTGCAGTCACCTCCATAAGCTCAGCAAAACCACTGTGCTCAGCTTAGTTTCTCCCTCTTTATATATCAATCCACAGAGTGCCTCCAGACAGAAAGCAGGACTGTTGTGGAACTCAACTCATTTGTTTTCTTTCTCCGAGGGATCACAGTCCTTCACTGCTTGTTGTTCAGCTTCTCAAAATGGTTGTTTTATATATTTTGTCTATTTTTATCATTTTTTAATAGCAGGAGAGCTAATCCCATACCAATTATTCCATCATTGATTGTCTTTTTTAGCATTAATTTCTTTATGTGTTTTAGGATTTTGATTTGTACAGTCACTTTGAGTGGAGATATTTTTGTTATCATCCTTTCTTACCCCATCTCCAAGTTTGGGGTTTTTTCAATTTTTTTTTAATTTTTTTTAAGAGAAGGAGTCTCGCTCTGTGACCCAGGCTGGAGTGCAGTGGCGAGATCATAGATCACAGCAGCCTGCAACTCTGAGGCTCAAGCAATCCTCCTGCCTCAGTCTACCGAGTAGCTGGGACTACAGGTGCACACTACCACAGCCCACTAATTTTTAAAATTTTTTTGTAGAGACTGGTCTTGCTATGTTACCCAGGCTGCTCTCAAATTCCTGGGCTCAAGTGATCCTCCTGCCTTGGCCTCCCAAAGTGCTGGGATTATAGGTATGGGCCACCACCCCCTGGCCCATCTCCAAGTTTGATGAATATTTCTATTTTTTCCTTATCCACATTCCATACCCTAGTCCAGAACCAGTTCTTAAAATGGCTTTAGAGGGCTCCTGTTCCTTATTGATATTGGGAATATGGCCAATTCAGTAACTAAGCCAGCTGTTAACTCAGTTGCGGTAGTGATGTTTTCCTTTTTTTTTTGGTTTTTTTTTTTTGTTTTGTTTTTGTTTTTTGTCTTCCTGGGTCCAAAGCTTCCCATAAATGTGCAGCCCCAGGCAGTATCAGCAGCAGTTTTATTCAGCCTCCTTTCATGGGGCTGGGGAAAATAGTGACAAACCATTGCTATTTGGTTGGAGCTAAAGGGTTTCTTAGGACTTGGGATTTTTAGTGCTGAAACAGAAAGAGTCCTGGAAAAACCAGGATGGTTGGTCACATTAGTCCTGCCCCAGTTTCTGGCTTTGATTTCTATCTTGGATAGAGCATTTTAGCCCACGTATTCCGTAAGAGCTGAATTTCCAGTTGCCACTAGCTGCTTCAGGATCCAGACCCTGATATGCTGCAGCTCTAGCCCAGTTCTCTCTTGTGTTTCTGGTCCACAAAGATGTTAGTTTTGAAGGTGTTTTGTTTTTTGAGCCCAGCAATGGCCTTTTGGTTTTTTGTTTTTAAATTTTATCTATCATTACCATGTGTTTAGAGCATACAGGATGAGTTGAAGCATGAATTCACTATGCCAATTTGACTGGAAATTCTACTGATTCTTTTTCAGTTTGATGTTGTCTTGGTTCGGGAAATAATGTAATTTAACAGCCTGCTTTATTCAGAAACCTCCCAGCCCTCCCAGTCATTTTGAAGGATCCCAAATCACAGAAATTCAGGTGAAATATAGTCATTTTCCACAGTGGTTTCATTCTTTCTTTGCGGGCAGCATAACTCAGTACCTGAGTTAGAGTAGAACAGGGAGAAATAGCATCTCGGCTTTACTTCATCCTGCATCCTCTGGTTGACGAGAATGGTATCAGACAGGGCTTTACCATCCACCCCGCCGCCACTTCTGCCTGTTATCCTTTTCTTATTCCTCCATTCCTGAAGAGGCAGAAGGAACAAAGTCAAAGGGGGGCTAAGGCAATGGTTTCCAACCTCTTAGAAGATGAGAGTCCTTTCTTTATGCAACTCTCAGTATGTTCCTGGAGACTGTGGATTTTCAGACCCTTTGTAGTAACTTTGGAGCCTTTCCAGGGAGTTACTACTCCTGAACTTGCACAAGAGGAGCAAGAAAAGCCTTCCTACTTCCTTGTTTATTTGCCTCAAATTATGTTATCTATCTTCTTTTAGATGCAAAGATTTTTACAATTTTCAGTCTTTTGTGCTTCAATTCTGTTGCCAATAAAAATCCAATTAACTGTCTTGCAGACTTGCATTGTATTCTACAATAGGCATTTTAAATATTTGTACTGGATTAGAGTTTATGAATGTATGGCATTTCATATTTCAAACCCAAATATCCAAATAGTATGCAAACCAAGCTCCTGTCAGGGTATAAAACTAGTGAAGTAGCAAAAATAGTTGCTGGAGCAAAGTAGTTCACACTGTCTTAGCTCTACACAGAAAATACATTCCCATCACTCAGCTTTTGTCTTCTGTTTTTATGAGAATTGGTAGAAATATGTATATGACCATTGTTTTGAGACATTTAAAAACTGGTATTAAGATAGTATTATCCTCTTTTTAGAGCCACTCTGTTTTTAACAAAAAGGAAATAAATATACGAGTTAATGGCTCACATGAAAAAATTAGATATTTTCTGAGAGGTAATTTAATAAAGAACAGATGATTCCAGAAATGACAATCTTTTTTTTTTTGAGACAGAGTCTTGCTTTGTTGCCCAGGCTAGGGTGAGTGCCGTGGCGTCAGCCTAGCTCACAGCAACCTCAAACTCCTGGGCTCAAGCGATCCTCCTGCCTCAGCCTCCCGAGTAGCTGGGACTACAGGCATGCGCCACCATGCCCAGCTAATTTTTTTTATATATATATTTTTTTTTAGTTGTCCAGATCATTTCTTTCTATTTTTTTAGTGGAGACGGGGTCTCGCTCTTGCTCAGGCTGGTCTTGAACTCCTGACCTTGAGCAATCCACCCGCCTCGGCTTCCCAGAGTGCTAGGATTACAGGCGTGAGCCGCCGTGCCCAGCCTCAGAAATGACAATCTTACTGGGTTTTTGTTTGTTTATTTTGTTAAAGAAAATACTTGGAAAAATGCCTTGTTGGGATATCTTAAAATAACTTCACAGGTAGCTGTTCTGTGATTCTTTACTTGAGGTGTAGAAAAGTTATAAAATGAAATCAAAAGCTATCATTTAGCAATTGATATTGGGAATCCAATTGAGAATGCACTTTGCTTATTTAATTAGAATTAAATATGGCAGGAGCAAGGTTTGTCCTAAAATTAGATATTGGGGTTTGTCCAATAGTTGCACAAGTTATAATCCTTTAGAAACTGTAGTCTGTTGGTTCAAATCAGGACACTGCAATGTGAGAATATAAATCACTTATGCCATGGCTATCTTCATTACAGCTCTGTAGAATTTCCAAAGCTAGAATTGCCTCTTTTTAATGTTTGGGCTTTGTTTTATTTTGTTTTTTCCTGTTTATTTTTCTTTCTTATATGGGAAGACCCTTTGAAAATGATATTTAATTTTCTAATGCCCCGGCGTCTATGACCCCTTACCCATAAAATACATGTATGTGTTAGGAAGGAAGTATTGGGTGGGTACTGTGAACAGCATACTAGAACCTATAGGTTTTAGAACATTAATGAGAAAGGTAATGTGTTATAGTGGGAAGAGAATGAGTCTTTGAGTCAGAAAGACCTGCCTGTGAAGCCCAGCTCCACCATACTCTCTGTATAATCTTGGCAAAATCAATTTCTATGGGCCTCAGCTTCCTTATCTGGTTGAAAAAAAAAGGCAGGCAATGTTAGGTGCTGAGAAAATGTTACTCCACCACCCACATCCCCAATCAGAAGACATTTAGATAGCCAGCCAGACAGATAGAATTTTATTAACTATTTTATGTGTCAGGCATTGTGCTACACATCTCATTTAGTCCTAAAACACATGTGAAGTACTGGAGCTTATACAGTCCTTATATATGTCTTCAGGCTTTAGTTGCCTCAAGTTACATAGCTAGGAAGTGGTAGAACCAGACTACTGTACAGTTCTTAACCACTATGATTTCAGCCTCACAAAAATTAAAACCTCTTAAAGATATCCCACCAATTTAATTCTGTCAGAGAATATAATGACAATTCATTAGTTTTTTACCTCATTTATTTTTTTCTGGCCGTATTTAATTTTGATGCATGCATTAGTTTGCTAGGTCTACCATAACAAAGTACCACAGACTGGGTGGCTTAAACAACAGAAAATTACTTTCTCACAATTCTGGAGGCTAGAAGTCCAAGATAAGGTGTTGACAGGTTTAGTTTTTTTTTCCGAGGCCTCTCTTCTTAGCTTGCTGCTGCTATGGTCTGAATGTTTATGTCCCCCTAAAAATCATATGTTGAAATCCTAATCCCAAAATGATGATATTAGGAAGTGGGACCTTTGGGAAGTGATTATGTCCAGAGGCCAAAGCCCTCATGAATGGATTCGTCCCCTTATAAAAGAGGCCCCAGAGAGAGCCCTCACCCTTTCCACCATGTGGAGAGACAGCAAGAAGGAGCTGTCCGAGGAAACAGGTCCTCGGCAGACATCGAATCTGCTGACACTTTGATGTTGGACTTACCAGACTTCAGAACTGTGAAAAATTAATGTTTGTTTTTTATAAGCCACTTTGTGGCATTTAGTTATAGTAGTCTGAGCAGACTAGGACAGCTGTCTTCTTGCTGTGCCTTCATATGGTTGTCCTTCTGTCTGTGTTGTATGTGTCCTAATTTCTTCTTCTTATGTAGATACCACTCCTATTGGATTAGGGCTCACCCTAACAACCCCATTTCAACTTAATTACGTCTTTAAAGGCCTTATCTCCAAATACAATAATGTTCTCTTGTACTAGGGGTTAGGGCTTCAACACATGAATTTGGGGAAGACATAATTCAGCCTACAACAATGCATATATCGCACAAACCATGTGAAAATAAAGGAGTCCCTAACCCTTATTGAGTGTTTCCTATGTGTGAGACACCGTTCAAAACACTTTACACATATTTATATGAGGCTAGGTACTAGTCTTGTCCCCATTTGTCACTCAGAGGTTAAGTAGTCTGTCCAGGGTCACATTACTAGTAAGTGGTTGAACAGGATTTGAAGCCATGCAGTCTGACTCCAGAATCCATACTCTTATCCACTCTATTACACTGCCCCTCTCGAAAAGAAGAAACATTCAGTTTGGACCAAAGAGTAATATCTATTTGAGGTAAAATTATGATTAACTTGAAAAGTCTATGTTTAATTAGCAATTGCTAGGCTGTCATACATGAGAAATAAAGAAACAGCTTTCATTCATTCCTTTGTTATGGCACAAGTTATAGATCACTTAAAAAAATGCAAAAGAAAATTCTAAGTAAATTTCCAGCATTCTACTCTATGTAATAAAGGATTAATTAATACAGAGAATTCTTCTGGAACTTCAAAACAAATAGTACTCATAGCTAAGTTTTAATATTAGAAGACCGAGGACACACATGCCTCCCTTCTGGCTTCCCCCTAAGTGGCTATCACTCCTGCTTTAGCCCATTTTACTGAAGCAGAAGAAGGAGCCATGTTGCCTATCTGGAGATGTTGGCTCAGGAATAGCAATATGCTCCTTCTAGTCACTGAACTAAGGCTACAAAAGTATGATGTTGGATCTAGAGGTGACTAGGAAAATTATAAACCATCCCCACACCCTCCCAGAGTCCTCAGATAGTGAGGAAGGAATATAGGGCTCCACTGCACAAAGAAATGGGATTTGAGCCAACTTAGTTGAATATCAAAGGACAGTGTTTCTCAGCTCTCATCTAGTTTAACCCAAAGTAAAAAAAAAAAAAAAAAAAGGCTAGATTTGGGACTAGGAAACACTGGTACAGTGCTCTCCCTTTGCCAGTCATTTTAGTGCATCAGTGAGCCTCTGCCTTCGAAATGCTTGCAGTTTGGTGACCAGGGGAATTTACAAAGATGAGATCGTGAGAATTTACAGAGCTCATTGCCAAGTTCTAAGTTGAAAATAATCAAATATGAAAATGTTGAGTAGAGACATTGTTATGGGTGGTTAGGATTTTAGAGACCACTAGTGACTGGAGTTACCAAGGCAAACTTGATGTAGAAAAGGAGGGTTTTGCTGTGTACCTTGGAAGATGGGGTAGGGTTTGGTGGATAGAAAGAAGTAAAGGCATTTTAGACAGAGGATTCAACATCTTCGGGGGCATGAAAGCAGGAATGAGGGAAGCATGTGAAGAAAAGGAGGAGATATCACCTTTGGAACAGATAGATTTGGGGTAGTAATGGAATATACTTTATGAGCAGATACTGTGGGGTCAGATTATGAAGCCCTCCAGCTTCATACTGAGGGCCAGCATTATTATTCTGTTAGTTGAATTGCTCAGTGAAATTATCTCAGTTCTCTAAGCATGCTTGTAAGACTACATCTCAACAGAACCTAGTAGTTTGCATTTAAGTAGTGTGTTTGTTATCCCTAAGGCTGCTCAGACCACAACATATTCTGGGCCATTGCCCCTTTCTGATTCTTCATTCAGTTTTGTCATGCCTAAGTGAGCTGGGAGATCTTGCAGCTGTTAGCCTTAAGCCTTCACGAAGGCCTGGTGGGAGTCCTTGGAGCAAGCTTAAGTGGTTCTAAGTGGCTAACTGGAATCTGCAGAAGAGTGCCCTCTGAAGACGCATAGCCTAGGAAAGGGCTTAAACGTTTTTGAATCAGTGAAATATGCATTCTCTGTCCACATTTTATAAACCTTAAGAGGGAAGAGCTCCATAGAATTCTGAGACCGCCATGCCATCTTGTAGTAGTAGAAAGAAGCCGTGGAGTATCATAAACCTTTATTTCAAGTATGACTTTCCAGTGTGACTTCAGGCAAATTACTAAACCTTTTTTTTTTATTCTTGAGACAGGGTCTCACTCTGTTGCCCGGGCTAGAGTGCAGGACGTCATCATAGCTCACTGCAACCTCAAACTCCTGGGCTCAAGTGATCCTCCTGCCTCAGCTTCCCAAGTAGCTGGGACTCCCGGTGCGTGCCACCACATCAGGCTAATTTTCCTGTTCTTTCTAGTGATGGGGGTCTTGCTATGTTGCTCAGGCTGGTCTTGAACTCCTGGCTTCAAGCAATCCTCCTGCCTTGGCCTCCCAAAAGTGCTAAGATTATAGGTGTGAGCCACCGTGCCCATCCAAATTACAAATCTTTGAGTCCATTTTATTTTTTATCTATAAAACAGCCCAGTAACTATGCAATTACTGTTAACTTTTATTCCTTCCCTTTTGCAACTTCTCTCAGTTCCTGATATATTTGAAGAACATCTTTTGTCTAATAATAAATGTTCTCTGCTATCAAGGAGCTGAAAACTACACTGTTTAGGATGCCCATGGATCCTGAAGAAAATGTGGGATCAATGGAGTTGGCCTGTTCCTGACTTTCCCCTCCCCAACCATGTATTTATTTCCTTAAGGTAGGATTTCAAGTCAACCAGTGCCAGTCCTTAGGACAGTACAGAGTTCAATAGGGTTCAGGGTTTCTGGAAATCATCTCAGACTGGATGGATCAACTACCCTTATTTGTACTGAGTTTAAAGCAAGAAATAATGACCCAGAGCCATTATATGGCCTAAAGCATATAAACATGGAGGTTACATGTGACAAAGCATCTTGTGAGTTCAGAAACAGATAGGCAGGGCCATAAACTATCATATTACTAAATTGGTACCTTTTCTAATGTTCAAGACTCCAACTACAAGTTTGCGTTTAGAAGTTGCCTTAGAAATTACAATGTGCTGTCAGTAATTTGGGAGTTCCCAATTGTGCTTGCAGCTAAGAAGCAAATAGGGTTTGCTGGTTAGTTTGCCTGTATTTGGATCCTAAAAATAACGACTTCAAAAGAACAGGATGGGCTTTGTGAAGATTATATTCCAGTTGGTTAGAAATGGAAGGTACGTTTTTCTTATTCCCCCTTGCCTTTCATTTCTAAATACATCTGCCCCACTCTGAAGCAGAGGAGACTATTAGAGCAGCTGTAGCAGCAGCTGTGGCATCTTCTGTGTCGTCTGCTCCCCTGCTTTGCAGACTTTGTCCCCATCCTCTGCTCCCAGCTGTCCTTTTCTTCCTTCTAAATGGCCCACTGCCCTCTTCTGCTCAGGGCCCCACCTAGGTTCTGGCTCTGTCCCTGCAGTGACTTCGGGGCATTTTTCCCGGTGTCCCCTCTCTTTTACCATTCTTTATGGTAAAAAGATCATTCCTGAAAACATTTGTATCTTATGAAAAAAAGCCGGAAGAGAAAAAAAGTCTATCAACGAATACATAGCTGCTTGCTGCTGCCTCTACAGGTTCTGCTTCTTGTTTTTGGTAGTGCTCTCTACCATGTCAGTACAATATAAAACTATAATTTTACAATTACATGCAAAGGCCAGATGATTATGACTCTTTGAGGAGAAGCCCTCCACAGGGTTACCTTGAAAGAAATGTTTTATTCATCCTATGCACATAGGATAGTAAACAATTGTCCCAGAGGGAGTTCCCATAACTTTCCACAAAGTGCTTAGGGGCTAGCTCAGCCACCCCCAGCATTTCTCTCAGTGTACAATAAACTGTTATAACCACAGCTATGGGATACTTTTCTTTAGAAAAGTAGAATTAAGCATAACCTTCTCTCTAAGGTAGAATATAGAAGATATTGCAGGATATGTTCCTTTGCACAATATGTTAAAGGAATTTATGTTCCATGAGTTTTAAGGAAGAGCCAGCTCAATTTGACAGGTTCTTTTAATGTTTGATTTTTGTACACTTAGAAAATAGGCTTGCATTTTTTCTCTCTTTTTTAAAAAGCTATTATATTGTTTTAAAACATGCATATTTTAGGCTTTAGGTAATATATTTTCCAAATACTAATTTAAAACAAAGTATTATTTAATATATTTGATTTATAACAAATATATTACATGCACCAAGCATAGAGAGCAGGTAAAAAGAAGTTATATATTTTATTTTACTATGTTGGCAACAAAGTGGTCTGCCTTACAAAACCATATAAATCATCTTTTACCATTGCTCTACAAAAATAATTGGGACTTTACAAAATCTAAATTGTACCTGCCAGAACGGCTGGTAATATCTTCAATTTTCACGGACTGTACTTTCCCTTCACTCCTTCCATATCTTTAGACAAATGGAACCGATATTTCAGCAGCACAGTTTCCACGATAAAAAACAAAGGTAAGGCTGGGTGTGGTGGTTCATGCCTGTCATCCTAGCACTTTGGGAGGCTGAAGTGGGAAGACTGCTTGAGGCCAGGAGTTCAAGACCAGCCTGAGCAATGTAGTGAGACTCTGTCTTTACAAAAACATACAAAAATTAGCAAGGTGTGGTGGTGCATGTCTGTAATCTCAGCTACTTGGGAGGCGGAGGCAGGAGGATCACTAGAGCCCAGGAGTTTGAGGTTGCTGTGAACTATGATGATGCCACTGCACTCTAGCACCCTGGCAACAGAGTGAGACCCTGTCTAAAAAAAAAAAAAAAAAAAAATGGTGAAAGGAAGAAAAGGAAAAATGTATTAAATTTCCTTTGGGGGTGTGAGAGGATAGAGGCTAGTAAACACAGGCAATATGTGTGTGCCAGACTGGGTATATGAGCGTAGTGTGTACACATGTGTACAAGCCAAACTGCCCATTTTCTACATAAGCACAGCAGTTTTACTACCTAGCAGTAAGTATATTAATGTATTATGTGAAAAAAAGAAAAACCTCACTAAATTGTCTCCTTAAATATCAAAATATACAATAAGTGTATCTTTGCTTAGAAATGTAAAAATAATGTGCTTGAAATGCTAATTAATCAGAACTGAATACTTCGTGAAGAATTGATGAGAAATGAGAGCAATTAGACCTCAGTTCAACTATGAAAATATAGAATCACAGAAGCTCTGAGCTGGAAAGATTCGATCAGGTCTCTACAGTCCAAATCTTATTTGAGGCATGAATCCATCCGCTTTGTACTATCCCAGTGAAGTGGTCATTTTGCCCTTGTTTTAAATATTTTTGGTGTAGGAATACTCCTTACTTACCAATGCAACCAGCCTTGAGTTCTTATTTAGATAAAGTGTACTTACCTATAACTTATATATCCATTTGGTTCTTATTCTTCCCTTCCAACCCACACAGATTAGATCTAATCCTATCCTTCAAATGTTTGAAGACAATCATCTCATTATGTCCTATAACTGTCCTATCGCTGACCCATCACTAACAAAAACTTGTCTCCTAAGCCAATCAGAGTCAGGATCTTTATTCATCCCTTCCACTCAGGAACTGAAAGATCCCCATCCCTGGAGTAGATTGGTGGTGGTACTTCTCAGATGACAAGCCTGTGGTGTGGCTGTGCTGTGTCGAGGGGTTACTGCTGAAGGCACTGGAGCCAGACAGAGGAAATCCTAACCCCTAGAGCCCAGGAATCAGCCCCGAGTCTTAATTAAGTTGGTGGCAGCAAACACAGGGGCTGTGATATTTCACCTGCGCCAAAAAATAAAAACAAAAACTTTTAATTCATGACATTGACATTTTACTGAGCCTGTGATTTTAGAGTGAGGGCCATGAGCTCCGTTCTACTGCCAGCTCTGCCACTGGCCAGTTGCATGCCCTTGGGCAATCCTCACTGCTCCAGAGGTCCCTCTGTGATCTATAAAGGCACATGATGCTTTTCTGCCTAGAAAGCTGCCCTCCCTCCCCTGGCCTCAGCTTAGGTGTCCATCCTCCCAGGAACCCTTTCCTGACTCCCATCCCCCACCCCCAGACTGGCCTCTGTCTTCCATTGCACCCTACGCTCCCCTCTGTGGTAGCACTTACTTCATTGTATTTTAACTACCTGTTTACTTGGCTGTCTCTACTGTACTGGAAGTTCAGTACAGTAAAAAAGTTCAGTACAGCTAAAGTTCAGAACAGCTAAAAACTCAGTCTTGGTCCTTAGCACTTAATTTAATGCTTCATGCACACAGAAAATATTTGTTGAAAAAAGGAAGTGAAATCACCCTTTATAAAATTAATAAAGGGCTGCAAACTAGAAACTATGGTAGGGGCCTGAACTCTGCAAAGGTATAGGCATAGTTAAAAAAATAACCAACCATTGTTCCCTAGCCTGCCTTCCTGTAATTGCTTACTGCTTAGGAGTGACATATCCTTGAGTAGTCTAAGAGCTAAGAGTTGTGACTTCCCCAGTTGCTTCCATAGATAACATTGCTATTGTAAAACCTAAGCCTGGTCTTTGAGAAATCATCCAGACTCTGCATTCGGGGCGACCAACTGACACCAACTGGACCAGTGGCCATTGCGGGAACTGACTTAACAAGTCCTGAAATCCTATATGCAGGAGCGTTCTTAGCGCAAGAAGACAATTTCTGCTTCTCAACCCTATGAGTTCATCCCCAGCCAATCCGCAGACGCAGTTCCCTAGCCCTTTGTCCACCAAACTACTTTTAAAAACCTTAGCCTCCAAATTCTTGGGGAGATGGATTTGAGAAGTTTCTTCCATCTTCTCACTTGGTGCCCTGCAATATTAAACTCTTTCTCTGCTGCAACCCTTGCTGTCTCAGTGTGCTGGCTTTCTTTTGAGCAGCAGTCAATTACAACCTGGCTGGGCAGTAACAGAAGAAAGGAAAGTGAAGAAGAGGGAAGAAGATAAAATAAGGAAGTTGGACTAAATTATCTAAATAGCTTCTTACAGCTAAAACTCTATAATTCTTTGTTCTTAAGTTCCATCTTTAATGGCAACCTCAGATTTTTAGAAATTTATATTTCTCTGATAAGAGGATGAGTTTTAAGTGGTTACATCAAAATAGGAAAATTATAAATATATATGCATGCATATAATAAAATGTTAAGCCTGAGATTTAGGATTCATTTCATGAGCCCAAACCTTATTTTATATATGAGGAAACTAAGGTACAATAAGATTAAGTTATTTTCCCAAACACCCCCACCTGGTTTGTGGAAGGACCAGATTTCAAATCCTGATCTCTCTGGTCCTTGAACCAGGATAGCTGGTCTCTAGTCTTCTCTTTTTTTGAAAGAGCTGCTACAAACTTGGCTACCAACAGAAGTGACACATGTTTCCCCTCTTATGTGATGGTTATGTCAATCTATAGTTTTCTGGCT
>RJWJ010005694.1:0-66723 GCA_004363605.1 Indri indri | reverse complement strand
AAAAAAAAAAAAAAAAAAAAAAAAAACCTAAATGGTGCAAAAATCCAAGTCCTCTGAATAACAAAATTTTGGTTACTCTGTTCACTGAATTTAGATGTCAAAAACAAACATACACTATTTCCTTAGATTACTAGATTCTTCCTAATTAACTCGTTTCCCAAAGTAGTTCAAATATCAGTTTCTTTTCTGCTATAGGGAAAGGAGCCTGTGAAATTTGTCTGTGGCATCCTCCTTGAAGTATTAGTCAAGGAATATGGCAGGGAGTCAATGGAGACACACCAGACAAATACACACAGTAACCGGTAACCTAAATATCTAAAATAGATTGTCAATGTTGACAACCTAATTTAAAAGGCTAGTGCTCATAACTGTAAGTCCCGAGGTAGTACAACAATTTTGTAAATTTATGGAGCTTTTATTTTTCATTTCATTCCATTTTCATGTAAGCACATATGGAGTTCAGATGTCCTATATTCCTGGGAGCAAAGGAAAGATCATTTTTAAACAAATACATTATAAGCAAAATCAAATTAATATTCTTCCATTTCAAATGTTGCACAATGCCATAAGTTATATATATTTTTTATTTCAGAATATTACGGGGATACAAACGTTTTGGTTACATGAATTACTTTTGTACAGTTTGAGTCAAAGTTATAAGAGTGATCATCACCCAGATAGTGTGCATTGTACCTGTTAAGTATGAATTAACCCATCCCCTCCTCCTCCCACCCACCTGCTTAATTTCTGTGGTATTTTACTACCATAAGTACACATGAATATTGATCATTTAGTTCCATTTTAATAGTAAATACATGCGGTGGTGGTTGTTCCATTCTTGGGATACTTCACTGTGGAGGATGGTCTCAAGTTCCATCCAGGTTGTTAAAAAAGATATTAGTTCACCATTTTTTTAATGGCTGAATAATACTCTGTGGTATACATAGAGCACATTTTATTAATCCACTCATGTATTGATGGGCACTGGGTTGTTTCCACATCTTTACGATTGTGAATTGTGCTGCTATGAACATTCAAGTACAAGCATCTTTTTTATAAAATGTCTTTTTTTCCTTTGGGTAAATACCCGGTAGTGGAATTGCTGGATCAAATGGTAGGAAAGTTCTTTGAGCTATCTCCGTACTACTTTCCATAAGGAAAGTGCCACCAACACTGTGTCAGTGTTACTTTCCTTCCACATCCATGCCAGCATCTGTTGTTTGGGGACTTTTTGATAAAAGCTACTCTCTGAAGTTAGGTGATGTCTCATTGTGGTTTTGGTTTGCATTTCCCTGATAATTAGAGATGTTGAGCATTTTTTCATATGTTTATTGGCCATTATTCTGTCTTCTTTTGAAAAGCTTCTGTTCATGTCTTTTGCCCACTTTTTAATGGGGTTGTTTGATGTTTTCTTGCTGATTTGCTTGAGTTCTTTGTGATTCTGGTTATTAGCCCTTTATCGATGTATAGCATGTGAATTTTTTTCCCATTCTGTAGCTTGTGTATTTGTCCTGTGGTTTCCTTGGCTGTGCAGAAGCTTTTTAATTTGATCAGGTCCCATTTATTTATTTTTGTTGATGCTGTGATTGCCTTTGGGGTCTTCTTCATAAATTCTTTGCCTAGGCTGATATCTAATGTAAGAGTTTTTCCAAACTCTTCTTCTAGAATTCTTACAGTTTCGTGCCCAGGTTTAAGTCTGTTATCCATCGGAATTAATTTTTGTGAGTGACAAGAGGTACAGATCCTTTCAGTCTTCTACATGTGGCTATCCAGTTTTCCCAGCATCATTTATTGAATAGGGATTCTTTTCCCCAGTTTATGTTTTTGTCTACTTTGTCAAAAATCAGATGGTAATATGAGGATGGTTTTATATCTGGGTTCTCTGTTCTGATCCATTGGTCTGTGTCTCTGTTCTTATGCTAGTATCATTGTGTTTTGGTTAGTATAACCTTGTAGTATAGCTTAAAGTCTGGTAAGTGATGCCTCCCAATTTGTTCTTTTTGCTTAAGGTTGCTTTGGCTATTTGGGGTCTTTTCTGGTTCCATACGAAGTGCAGCATTGTTTTTTCTAGATATGCAAAAAATGATGGTATTTTAATGGAATCTGTAAACCACTTTGGGTAGTATAGACATTTTAACAATGTCGATTCCTCAGATCCATGAAGATGCTATGTTTTTCCATCTGTTTACATTCTTTGTGATTTCCTTCCTCAGTGTTTTGTAGTTCTCCTGTAGAGGCCTGTCCCCTTCTTGGTTAAATATATTCCTAGGTATTTTATTTTCTTTGTTGTTATTGTGAAAGGTATTGAGTCTTTGATTTGATTCTCAGCTTGACTGTTGTTGGTATATAGGAATGCCACTGATTTGTGTACATAGTAACTTGAGACTTTGCTGAATTTATTTATCAATTCTAGGAGTCTCTTGTCAGAGTCTTTGGGGGTTTCTAGTTATATTTTTTAAGTAATTTACTTTTTATCATTGTACATCAGGTACTTTGTATCATTGTACATCATGTACCTCATATATTCATTTAAATGAAAATTAGTTTTTTTCAACAGCTAGTATATGATTGTCAATCTGAAAAATAAGGTTTTTTTCATGGTTATTAGATATTGAAAGAATAATTAAAATATGTAGTAAATCAGTAAATCCAAGGAAAATATTTTCTTCTTGAATTGCACTGACCTTTAAAATAAAATTATGACATAAAATATTATATATTCTCATCTTCTGAGCTGTTTTAACAATTTCTATACTTAGTCTTCTGGCTGCTGAAAGAAATCACTGTTTTTATAGTATGTACACTGAATCTAGAAAATAATATTTCTAAATTTTTCACCTCTAATTGTCACCTTGAAGTGAGCAAATAGCTATACACACCAAATATACCTTTTCATTCATTTGTACTTCGTTTGGTATATACCTAAATGGTGAATTTAACATTGAGAGAGTAACACAGTTTGGCCCTTTTAGCTTTGTTCATTTTAAGTATATTATTTCTGTTGCTCTCATTATTATTGTCTGTATCTCCTTCTGTTTTGTGTCTGTTACACATTGTTTATATTTTGTTAAATGAAAAGTTTGTAAAGTATAATTTATTTAGTAGAATAGTTATCAAAAATAATTTTCTCCTCTCAATGGTTTGGTAAAGTATACTTAATTTTAAAAAATGTCTTTTCTATATAAGTAATATACTTTTTTAGCTTCAATTAGAAAAAAGCCTCATATAATATTTTGGTTTATGTTTAGATTACATTTATTATATCTCTGTATTTTGTCAAAATAGATTAGATTTGTTAAAGCTATCTTTGTCTATTTTGTTATCAATTATTCAGTTAGTTTCAACAAAAAACAGTTTGGGGCTGGGAATCTTCACTATTAATAAAAACTTCAAATTGACACAGATAGCTTTAATTCTTAAATCTAACTGGAAAACAAACTTAATATGTACTTTTTAAAAAGATACAACTTAGAATAAATTCAATTATAACATGCAAATGTTTAATGATCATTCCACAAGTTTTTGATGTATTATTTTGTTAAAATGTAAACAACATAAATTTATTTTTAACCTCAAATTGTTTCAAGGCAGGTCTTAGTTTTGTGAAGACATATAATAATCAAAGATAAAGGAATTACAGATGTGATTATTTTCATCAGAAACCCTCTCATGGAACAATCCCTTAGTGAAATTTTTTATCTTAATTATAGGAAGACTATTTTTTACCTGAGGCTAACTATTTATATAAAGATAGAAGAAATGGATGGGATGGGGAGCAGAGTGAATGTTTTAAAATTGTTAAATTAGCCACAAGAATTTGAAATATTAAACAATGCAGTTTCTGGAAGACAGACGTCTATGATGTCTGTAATTGCAAGTTTATAATTTTTTCCTGAAACTTGTGGTTCTTTCTTGAGTTTTGACATTAAGCTTAAGTGTTTTCCCTCTTAAGATCCCTAGATTTGAGCATTTTGTTTAAGATCACAAGATGGATGATTGAGCCTGCAATCCTGCAGTATTCTGGTCACTGTACGACTTAATTTTGAATTGCTAAATCTGTGTCCTTACTTCAAAGAAGTATGGGGTATGAATGGAATACGATAAAAAATTTGCCTTTTAGAAATTAATTTATTCCAAATTGTATCCTTTTAAAAAGTGCAAGTTTGTTTTCCAGTTAAGTTTAAGAATTAAAGGTGTTTGTGCCAATATGAAGTTTTAATTAAGAGTGAAGTATTCCCAACTCCAAACTGTTTTCTGTTGATACTATCCACATAATTGATGATTTTTGTAGTGCGAATGTATATAGTAAAACCTAAGCAACCACTAGCTTACTGCCGTCTAATTTAGTCATGTTCAACTATATCTTTGTATTAAAAATCCACTTACATGCCATAGCAAAATTATCAATATGACTTTAACTTTCTTGGCATATTAAGTAGTTTTTTTTTTAAGTTTAAAATAACTACAAAATAATTTTTTATTTTATGAACAAGTGAACTTCTTAAATGGCTCATGTCAAAATAAATAGCTTACAGAATATGTGGTATGATTTTAGGAAACATGTTAAATCAGCATCAACAAAATATGAATTTTTTAAAATAAATGTCTGACAATGGTTCACAAGCTTCCAATTTGAAAAACACATATATTTTGAGATATTTATGAATTCCAGAACATCCACTTTGTGCTCTGCCTTACCATTTTTAAACTAGAAAAAAAAGGCCTTGCATGATTTAAATGCATTTTTGGGAAAGCCAATAAGTTTTGATAAAAATGTCATTTATCAAGTAGAAATACTAAAATTGATGGAATTCAAGAGGATTTGTATATACACACATCAAAAAAACACAGGGCCATTTCCAGCATAACTTAAATCACCCCTAATAATTATGAAACAAGATATTTATGAAACAATTTATGAAATGGAAAATAATATTTTCTCAGTTTACTTAGTTAATAATTTACCTTATACCAAATAGAATTTGAGATAACTTGAATATTAGTTTAATACATTAAAAGATTAACACTTTAATATATAGACACAAACATATGCAAACTTTTGTTGTAAATGTGTTTTTCCAAGAAATCTGATTATCCCAATACCCTTTTAGTCAAATTTTATTATAATTTGGAAATGCTTTGATATTTAATTTCATACATATAATGACTGTAATTTTTAAAGCATACTCAAATTACAAAATCAAATCAAACCACTAAGATGTCTTCTATAATAAGTATAGTTCATCACATATAAAAGCATGAATCTTAGAGATTCCTAGATAAATTTACCTTCCAAACCTATATACCAGCATTTTCCAAAATTTTTATTTTGGATATTCTGAGACTGTTTCAGCAAGATGTTAACAGATAATAAGTGGAGAAAAAAGATGAGTGTTCAGTTGTCAAATGATTATTCTTTACTGCAGGTTTTTGAGGATCTAGTATATGTAAATTTTTACTGTGAATCAGAGAGAAGGGGAGAGAGAGGGTGGAGACTGAACAAAAATCTGCTTTGTCACTTTCACTTATTTTCCTTTTATAGAGTACAGCATAGGATATCAGAATTGAAAGAAAGTTTAGAAATTATGTGGTCCATTCCTAAACCAACAAACAGCACTTCTACCAGCATTGATTGATTCCTCTAAGTTGTTTTCCATTCCAAGGAAGAAAAAAGACTAAGTTTGGTTGAAACCAAAATATTATTTCTGGGTTGTTTTCCTTAGATAGAGCAAAGGACTGGCAAAGAAAAATCAATTTGCTGGTGAAGAATCGTCTACAATGGATCTCTTTATCAATGGGAGGAGACTTTCTTCTCTAGGGATATTATTACTTATGGAATGTTTTCTTTATGGAAACAGGTTATACAAATGTAGAAAAGGTATTCCTTTTGAGTCAAATGACTTCGTTTGAGTCAGACTCATCTGACTTCTTATGAATCATAATTTTGAAGAGAGGCCTGTTTGGTTGTTATCCCAAGGATTATTCTCCTAGAAGAATTTAAAACTATAAGTTAAAAGGACATTTACTCAAGTTTGTTGACAAATTAATCCATTCAGATTTCGTTAGTTAAGTCTTTAATCAAGAATTTTTTCCATTTGGAGACCATCCATAGATGATGATTGGGTCTGGAGATGAGAGATTTGTTGGAGATCAGAGATTGTAATTTAATTGAGAATCTATTAATATTTAAATGGCATATCACTCTATTGGCATCTTTGTTTGCTTACAGCAAATACAGATTAATATTCTCCTTAGACTTCCCAATGTTCTGTTAAATATAAATTGTGTTACACAAATTTTATTCTACATAATTTTTAAAGCATTAGTAAAGAGAAAGGCACTTTCACAAGCAATATTAAACCAATATGCCAAAAGCCAAATCCAACCTGCTGCCTGTTTTGTAAATAAAGTTTTACTGGAACACAATCACACTTATTTGTGTATGCATTGTCTACAGTTGCTTTCATGCTATAGTGGCAGAGTTGTGGCAGAGTAACAGTTTGCATGTGGTCCACAAAGTCTACTATATTTATTATTGGGCCCTTCACAGAAAAAGTTTGCCAACTACTACCAGTGTATCACATTACTACTACCTAGTAATCAGAAAGAATTTAATGTAGTTTCCAAAGGAGGTTGCCATCCAGACAGTAGTCTAAATATTAGAAAGTGCGTATGTTTCTATGTGTATATATCCATATATCTATATATGTGTTCAAACTTCCTTGTGACTTGGTGCTATTCATATTTAACATACTATTTTGCTACTGTAATATCCACCTGACTTTTTTTAGAAACTTCCCAAATACTCAGTTTAGCTAATATTAGTACCCATATTTTTTGATGCTGGGCTGATTTTATTTTTTGTTCACTTGCCTTTGAAGAAAATAAACTTGTTGACCTAAGAATATCTCTTGAGGTACAAACAATCCAAAGTTATATTTTAATAGACTAATAGATATTATACTTGACTGTATCTCACATTTGTATCATGGAGGCATTCACCTGGTTTTTGTATGTCATTCAATTTACATTAATGTGTGAATATTCCTCACTTTAAAATTTGGCATATGGTCAATTAGTCAAATTATTATTAAAATGTGACTAGTACAAGGAACAAATTGTCTCACTTTATTGAATAGTTGATTTAAATTTGCTGGTATATTTAGAGGTCGTGTAGTGTAAGCTTTTTATATGTACTTTTATCCAAGATTTTCTTACTTCTTTTTGAAATGCTTTCTTCCCTTTTCATCTTATTTTAATTAACCAGTTTTAATTAACCACCTATAATTTGTTACTAACCAGAATTATCTGATATGCAATGAGATATTTGCAATTCAGGGAGTAATATTTAAAAATTAAAACATCAAAAATTAAAACATTGGCTCAGGAAAGGATGCTGTAACTTCTACTTATACTGGTACATTTTCAGTCCCCTTTTCCGTTATGTTATTTTCTAAAATCAGGTAAGTATTAAAATACATATTTTTAATAAGCACACTTTTGTCTAGATGTTTTTACTATAGTTTTGAAGTTATGATATTAAGGGGGTATATATGTATATGTTTACATTTCTACCTAAACACACATTGCTTGTGAATTTGCATGATAGCATTTTATTATGGATACCCACTTGAGTCCACTGAACTTATTTTTCCTAGTATATAGATTTATATAATACTATATGATTGAGATTTTTTATGATATGTATTTATGAGAAATGGAGTTTTCCTATATATATCTCTTCTAACAAAAATCATCAGTATACTTTTAAAATGCTTTTTTATGTTTGTTAGAATTTGCTAACTGAATTTAGTTCTTGTTCTAACCAAGGTTTTTAAAGACCCTTTTAATATCTATAATTGAGGTGTTTTGAAGTGGTACCTCTGTAGAGGACATTAATCTCATTTCATGAGAAGCTTACCATCTTATTTTCTTCCGTCCTTACATTCTAATTTTTTTTATAAAATTTGTTTTAGTAATACTTTGTGCCTTTACTAGCATGGTATGTTAACAGAAGTTTTATTCCAAAAGCTTGTTTCTTGATACCAGTTCTAGAAAATTCAAGTTCAAAAGTTTCTGATAACTGGATCTACATGCATGCTGAGGCAAACTGCTTTAATACATAGCTTAATTTTATGGTAATAGTTTCTAAATGCAATTCTAAAATTGTGTTTACACTTACAACTTTATTACCAATAAATAAATCAAATCATGATTAATTAAAAGTCAAAGCTCTGACAATATTACCGTTATCAAATTCGTATGCTGTCAAATACATTTTCCTGGACATATAATACATGTACCAGAAAGTGTTTTTTCAGTCTATTGAAGATTCGTTGTCTTTTCTTTAAACTTGTTTACATTTTATTCAGACTAAAATTATTTTTCGTAATTAATAATCATGCTTTTATTTACCAAATTGCATACTTTAAATCTAAAAAATAATATGACATTTAATCTGAACATACTACATTGAGTGAAAGTAATATATCAGCCTAGCAATTCTTTTATACATCCTGTAAGTAAGACTCAAAAATAAGAACTGAACATTAATTTTATGGATTTTTTTCTACTCGATAGGTGCTATGGATATAGAGGAGAGAAATCGCCAAATGAAAATTAACAAATACAAACAGGTAGCCGGATCAGATCCCAGACTGGAACAAGATTACCATTCGAAGGCAAGACATTTTTCTTTTTACAAGTTGTAAAATAATCAACTAATCATATGAAACAGATTCTTTTAAACTGCTGAATGCAGACTAGTCAGACACGAACATATACTGCAATGGCCCCATGATATTATTAAGTGCTAAAATTTATAATGTGTTTATATACTAGATCTTAGGAGTAGAATTTGCCTTACTTAAAAATAAAACATAACATACAACATAGGAGATTAAAGATCTGAAGGACAAATCTTTTAGAATTTTTCATTTTATAAAACTCAAAACCCCTCAAAATTGTTCAGGAAGAACTTCTATTATCTTCTTATGGCTTTCTTTCATATAGGTATTTCTCCTGTTTGTAGTATTTTAATTGAACCTAGTTTATTATTGAATTATTAGAACAAAATACAAATGTTGCTTGGATTATGATGTTTCAAGTTATGAGTTTTTGACTTTAGGATAGTGCAAAAGCAATACACGTTCAGTAGAAATCATGCTTCACATTTCAGCTGTTCTGTTTTTCATTTTCAGTAAAGTATTCAATAACTTACATGAACTATTCAATACTTTACTACCAAATAGGCTTTGTGTTAGATGATTTTGTCCAATTGTAGGCTAATGTTAAGTGTTCTGAGACTGTTTGATGTAGACTAGGCTAAGCTATGATGTTTGGTATATTCAGTGTATTAAATGCATTTTCGACTTAGGATATTTTCAAGTTACAATGGACTCATTGGGATGCAACTCCATCGTAAGTTAAGGAGCATCTGTACATACTCATGAGGTGTTGTGAGGAGTTCAAAAGGTCTTTTAGTATGAATCTTTTTTTAACTACTTTTTGGAAATAAGTTGAAATATGAGTTCTACCAAGGTAGGAAGTAAAGAGTATTATTCCATTGCTCTTGTTCTTCATTACCTTTATATTTTCAAGAGATTTTTGGGTTCAAGATATCATTCCTGGCCAAAGTTATGAAAATACTTTGCTCTGATGTACCTGTTTAAATATAAGAATGAAAATAGCAAAATTTACTCATAACATTTAGCTACTATGTGCTCTCTTAGTCATTTAATTGTTGCAATCGTAATATTTGTGGTCTCTGTATATTAGAGAAAAGCAGTTTGGATTCTTATATACTTACGTCTATTTTATCCTTACATACTTAACCTTTATTTTCTCTCTATTATATTCCATTCCTTGGCGAAGTCAAGAACGTGTTAAGTAAAACATTAGTCACTGTGTTGGGTACCAATATTTAGCAGGTAGGACCAGATTCTAGCTTCTCCACTAATACACCCTAGAAAGGGCAGAGATTCTTACATCAGCATCTACTTCTAAATCACAAATCTCTTCCCCAAATTACATGAATACTGACATGATGAATACAAGATAGTTCATCACAGAATTCTGGTGTACTGGATACGTCACAGTCCTAAAGCCAGAGAGAAATAAATTTAAGACAAATAAAAATAACCTTAGCGTTATTCAATAAGTTCTAAACATCTAGAAATTTTTCACTAAAATGAGAATATGAATAGATTCAAATAGGCACAGTAATTTCATAGAAAATAGTTCTGTGATGACATAATATTTCAGATACATCCCTAACCATTTCAGTTAGATATCAGGGTGATATCTATGTATTTTTTTTTTTTTTTGGTATTTCTGCCTTGGGCTAAATAGATACACCCAAACTTTTGTGACATCTGTTATGCTCTAATCTCCCATCTGTTTATTTTATATCATCCGAAGACCAAGGCATGAAGTCCTAATGAAATAGGATATTAAAATTTCTATAAACATGTCTACAGATAATACAAATTTGTTTGTTTATATTATATTGTAATTCAGGAAGGAACGTAAGTGATTTATAAAAATACTTATAGTGCTCTCAATAATATTGTCAATGAAGAAAAGAGTATCAAGAGAAAATAAAGACTGGATAAAACAAGATAACTCCAGAAGTTCATCTTGTGAACAAAATGCATAGCTTGGGATCCTAAATACTTGCTACATGTGGAGCATATATTTTGACCCTGAGCTTCCTAACAAGCAGCAAAGGCAGAAAGGGAAACTTGATCAGTTGTATAATTTTCATTACTCATACAATAAAAACAAGTTCCTAGAAGCAATAGCAATGATTCTTGTTATGGATACTTGACAGAAATTTATTACAGGAGGATGGACCAAAAGAATACTATAGGCATGGCTAGGATATTTTTTTTTTTTTCAAAAAAGCAAGTTTTGATTTCATTCCAATTCATGTATAAATGAATGCTTAAAGCTTCAAAGTTTTATAAATTTGACACCAATCATTTTAAGATGAGAAAAAAATTAAGCCTTGTTAAAAGATTGATTATACTAAGCAATATAATTTCCTAGGTATTCTCTAAGGCGATGGTTTTCAAAATATAGCCCCAGAATGGCAGTATCAGCATCACCATCACCTGAAGTCTTTTATAAATGCAGTTCTCTGGGTCTCCTGAATATCTATGGAATCAAAACTCTGGGCTTAGGGTCCCTGTGTTTTACAAGTCTATCAAGAGATTCCAATGTAGACAAAAGTTTGAGAACTACTGCTCTAAGGTGAACTGATTGTAAAATTTACTTTTAGGTAACTGAATGAATTGACTTCCTCAATTAGAGTTTTAGCTAGAAGCCAGAGGTAAATGATCAAAATGGAGACTTTATTTTTAGAATAAATGATCTGGCACCTTTATAAGGCCTCTCGTAGTTTCTAACAAATCCTATCATTGAATATCAAATACTTATCATTATGTTTTCTATTGCTGTGATTGTGCAGCCAGATTACCCAAAAATATGATCAAATCTTCAACGTACAACTTTTTTAAAGGGTCCAAAACACAACCCTATTTTGTACCACAGCAAATTATTTCCTGGTGTGGAACTGTCTTTGCTGGACCATCTATCTCCCCATCATTCTAGATTGATCTTACTCTCTTATGTGTGAAAAAGATTACGGAGAAATTTTCTTCAGTCAAGGGCATATATAGATTTAAGTTATTATTAATTTTCATGCTAATAGCTCCTTAGATTAAAATTTTTAACACCATTCTTCCCTTTTTGATGAGGGATATTTAGCTTATATTTACATTCTTTACTTCCTTAGTTTGATAACAAGTGCCAATTATAGAGCCTGTTGTTGAGCAATGTGTTTTAACATTAGATCTGATTCCTGAAAAAAAAAATCATTTAACACATGAGGGAACTAAGATACAGAAAGGTTAAATAATCTACCGAAGTTCACATAGCCACTAAGTCATGGAAAGTATTATTTGTAGCTAATACCGTTTTTTCTAATTTGAGAAAAATGAAATGAAATCCAAAGCCTCAGACACGGAGCATATGCTATACTTCTGAGCTATAGTCCTGAAATTCCAGTGAGGCTATTGTGAAGTCCTGTGTGAAATCTAATTGAGTGTTAGCCTAGCTGTTTTTTTTTTTTTTTTTTAACTATAAAGTCTACATTTTAAATGGCATTATCTCCCTGAATTTCTCAAGACTTCTGCATTGATAGCTGTAAATAATTCTTATTAAATTAAAAAAAGTCTTTTTAGTAACTCACTTTGAAAACATCTATAGAGCAATGCCTACTAAGTTACTGTCTTTCTAAGAATATTTAAGTATACCAGAAAATTTGAAAGCCAAGAGTCTATTTTTAATAAGAGCAGCACAAGGACTATGCAGACATGATTCTTAGTTAATCTGTGGATGATTTCTTGGGGGGTTTCCCTTAAAATAGAATTTAACTATGTACTCAATGCACTTTTTCATTCCAATTGCACGCTTTTTATCCCAGCTTGAGTGTGATTTATCTGTTCTATTCTTGGCAGTAATTTAAGGATCAACTTACATCTTTTTATATAAAGCAGATTTTCTCTCCTCAGAAAATGTGATTTGTCTATTAAATTTAGCAGTGCAAATTATAGTTTGGCATAGGTCAACTACCCTTCCATGAGTTATATAATTGTAAATTAACATAATTATTAATAACTAAAATTTAAACAATGTATTTACACATGAAAATTAATATGTAGAATTTGATGTTTATTTAAACTTATGTTTATTTTTAAAATTAGCTATATTTAATATTTTTAAATGTTGCCAAAAGCAATATTGTTATGAAGATTTTTTTTTTAAAGAGTGAACATTTGAACAGATAATACTATACAGTTTAGTGGTACAGTATTTATTAGAACTCAAAGCTTATTTCTCTGTAGAAACAATGGTCCTTTTTAAAGAGCATTTTGTGGTAATGGTCCCACAAAATCATTACTTAAATTTCTTACTCCTATTATAGCTATTATATCATACTTTTCTGTTTTCTTATTTGCCTCTCAAGAATTAAGAAGCGATATAAACCATGCGTTGTCCAGATCTTTTCAACTGTAGGCCAGAAGCCTACAATAATTCCTTTAACTCGTAATCTAGTAGATTGAGTTAATGTTCTAGGAATCAGAGGACAACACAGTAAAAGAAAGGAAAAGAAAGTTTTTCCTCCATTCATTAGGCATGCCTGACCCTGGGCACTTCGCCTACATCCTGTCACCTTTTATCCCCAGGCTCCTAGTCCTTTAAGCACCCATTCATAAATCTCAAAAGATGTATTAGGAGGAAAGCAATTCAATTAAGCTATTAGTAGTTTATATTAACATATGCATAACAACACAGTTTCATTTTTTAGAAAGCCCCGATAAGTACAAATAAAACCAAAATTGATAGAATTATAGGCAGTATCAATAGAAAATATTTCAGGCAGTTCAAGTGTATTTGGCAAGTAGATTGCCTCTGTTAACTACACTGTTTCATTTTATTAGAATTTGTTCTCTTCTCAACACCGAGAAGACACATTCAACGTTAGCCTTAAGTGTTTTACATTGACTTTCAAGACACAGGAAATAGGGATACCAGAAGAGTAAAGACAGGTTCAGGCTGGTTAGGAGTGACCATAAATGGGCTGTTTAAAAATTTGATGTTTGTAAGTCAAGAATATTTTAAGGCCCAAGAATCATCAGAATGTGGCAGCAGTGCGTAAGTACAGTGTAGTAGATGAGGGCACAGCCTGGAGTCAAACAGACTCCACCTGGGTGTATTGGGTAGGTTTAGCCTCTTATTCACAGTTTCTTTATTTATTAAACAGGGTTTGATATCTATTTTATAAGGTGGTGTGAGGATTAAATGAGATGATATACATATATATAAATGGTTTAGCACCTAATAACTGCTCAGTAACTAATGCAGATAATATTAGTTATTATGGTAACAACAGCAAATATAAATAATGATAGGCAGCAGAAATGAATATGATAAGGCCAAAAAGAAATGGTAAAGATATAATTGAGCTAGTGGAAAGGATTTTAGTGTAGCTCAAATAGCTTTGTATGTTCCATTTATTCTCAAATAAAGACATTCAAGCAGCAGAGATCTAAAAGGAAAAATGAAATTCAGGGAGAAAGAATTTATAAATATTGAAGTGATATGGAGATTCGAAAAACAAAAAGAGCATTTTAGGAGGCATCAGTGGGAGGATTGCTTGAGCTCAGAAGTTCAAGACCAGCTTGGGCAACATAGTAAAACTCTCATCTCTACAAAAATTCTTTTAAAAAATTAGCCAGGCATGGTGGCATGCACCTGTAGTCCCAGCTAATCAGGAGGCTAAGGAAGGAGAATTGCTTGAGCCCAGGATTTCTAGGCTGCAATGAGCTATGACCACACCACTGCACTTCAGCCTTGTCAACAGAGCAAGATCCTGCCTCAAAATATAAAAATAAAAGAGACTGAAACATATGTGTGATGAAAAATTGCAAACCAAGTTACTGAACTTAAATTTTGCTGTCAAGGTTTACATTAAAAGTGACTGGGCCTTGATCAAGTGATTAACAGGCATGCATATGGGTATTGGGTGTTTATACAGAATTACTGATTAATAGTGATGACATAAATGCATCTGAAAACTGAAAGACTAAATTTATAAAAAGCAAATTTTAAAATGTAAATTAGATGGCCTTATACAAATTACTAAGAAGATTGATGAAAATACATGAATTTAGATACAATGGAGAAGTGGAGAAATGAGAGGTGATGTTTTAATTTTATAGCAGTGATTGAAATAAAATGCTTGGGAAAACATTTTTTTCTTAAGCAGAAAAGTTTGATTTGCTGGTAGCATATAACACAGCCCAATAACATAGTAAGGTCCAGTAAGCCCTTGTGCCTGTTAGAGGAAGAGCTGCTGCAGCATCACTTCTCAAGCTACCAAGAGAACCTAGTATTCACACAAAACAGAAGTCATTGTGCCAGTGTTAGGTGGAATCATCTGATAAACAGAGTGAGAATTCTAACAGAAGTTATCTCAGTAACCCAATTGCTACCCTGCAAGGTCCTCAAGGAGTGCATTAAGGTGTTTTATTGGAAGTTGTGAAGCACCCTTCCTTGGAATGAGTAGTTTACTGTTTCGTGAACAGAGGTAGGATTCAGATTTTCAAAAAAATCCCTGCTAGATTTAGTCTAACTGGATATCTAGCAGAATGGTTTCATGTTTTTGAATCAGAATTAAGATCACCTATTTGTGGTTTCCACCCTAAGCCAGGAATCTTATCACTTACTGATGAAGATGCCAGAGGCAATGCTAGTGGCTACATGTGGATTTCTTCAATGAAACACATCATTTCTCTAAACTTCTACTCTACTTTGTCAAATTTATCTATTATTATGTTCATTTCCTCATATCCCTGAAATCAGATAGCTTCAGGTTCTGTAGGAAAATCTCAAGAGAAACTCTGGAAATCAGTAAAATTGCTGATATGGGAGCATAGGGAGCAAAAAGACATCTTATGTTCAATGGGAACGCTCTTACTGCCAGACTTGCCAGCAGGGCTCTGAAAGGGTGTGCTGAGTCCTGGCTGCTGCTGCCACCTCTTACATTTTCCACCTCTCCGCCAGCTGAGGATACATTTCATCAAGTATTGCACACTTTTTGATTGCTTCCTGGCCCCAAAGCAGGCCACGGTCTTCTAAGCTGTCTAAACTGATTGTCCAAGCCAGCCAGGCTCCAAGCCTTTCATTAGGCACTTGCTGTGTACTTTTTACACATCACTCTGGGTTATTTCTCTAAGTGTATTTGTAAAGAAATATAAACTTAGATTTTAAAATATAGATTATTAAACTGGCAAGTAGGACCAGCAATATACAATATGGCTCTAGAAGTGCAAGAGATGTTAGTGATAATCTTATCAAGGCCTAATTAAAAAAGACTTCAGTCCCACTTATGAAATCAACAAACGGCTGATATAGCCTGATTAAAAGACAGTTGTAGATTAAAATGAAAAAGGATAAAATCGTATTTTAAAAGCTTTTATGTCCTGTTTTCTGTCTTCTATAGTTTTTATTCATTTTTGTGAGGGTAAATTTCACATTTATTTTATATATAAAATGTATATATTTATATTATATATCCATCAAATTAGCATTTGAAAGTAACTAAAAAATTTCTGCATGTATTAATATAATTTCTTCCTTTATGAGATAAGCAAAGGAAGATCAATACATTATCAAGGGAGAAGGAGCCATTGGAAGTATAATTTCTTGCTATTGATGCAGACTATAATTAACTACAGTAGCAGCCACATTCACAGCAGAATTTCTGACATCTTGATTACAGAAATAGAGATATATGGGCAGTTTTGTTAAAGACTCTTCAAGTGGCCGGGCGCGGTGGCTCACACCTGTAATCCTAGCACTCTGGGAGGCCGAGGCAGGCGGATTGTTTGAGCTCAGGAGTTTGAGACCAGCCTGAGCAAGAGCGTGACCCCTTCTCTACTAAAAAAATAGAAAGAAATTATCTGGGCAATTAAAAATATATAAAAAAATTAGCCAGGCATGGTGGCGCATGCCTGTAGTCCCAGCTACTTGGGAGGCTGAGGCAGTAGGATTGCTTGAGCCCAGGAGTTTGAGGTTGCTGTGAGCTAGGCTAACGCCATGGCACTCACTCTAGCCTGGGCAACAGAGTGAGACTCTGTCTCATAAAAAAAAAAAAGACTCTTCAAGTAATTTTTAGTGATGATGATTAAATGAAGACTACATAGTAGTATTGAAAGTGTGGACTCTAGAACAAAACTGCCTAGATTCAAACCCTACTTCTTCCACTATCTCTATGATCTTGGGCAAGTTACTCAACATCCTGTGCCTCAGTTTCTTATTCTATACAGTGTGCTAATAGTAGTTCCTACCTCAGAGGACTGTTTTCAGGATTAAGTCTATTTTTATACATATATAACTCTTAGGACAGAGCTGGGTACATAATAAGCAATTAGTAAATGTTAGCTGTGGTATGATAATGGTGGTCATCGTGGTGATGATGATGATGATAATGGTAGGGAAGAAAGAGAAAAAGAAGAATCATATTTCCAATGGATAACTTGCTCTTACTAAAGCCCTTGGGGGTTCAGATCTATATTTGCTGCCATCAAGAATCTACTAGAGTAAGATAATCTTAAAAACAAGTGGGGAGAAAGGGATGAAAAGTTGAAAAATTATGGTAGTTTTAAAAGCCTAAAAATTGATTTGAGTTTTCTTATTTTTGCCAGTCTAGTCAAGTTTTTATCTACCCAAAATTATCATAACATTTCTATTCTCTAGCAAGCTGGTTGTACTTCACCTTTAATTCACTTATTTACCTATTGGTATGGATATACCTAGATATAAAAGTGTATTTGCACATAATTTATATATCTATATATACGTAGACCTTAAACACACACACACACACACACACACACACACACACACACACACACACACACCCTAAAGCTGGGAACCAGAGAAGAATTTCTATCCTCCATGTCATAGCTGACAGAAGCAACAACTATTCATTTCTTCCTTGCTTCACAGGAAGAAATTCATATTTCTTCCTTGTCTCTTGCTTTTTCTAAAAGATCTACAGTTAAAAACTTGATGGCAAATAATTTTAATGAGATTTTAGAGATTTTATATTTTTATTTGTGACTAATGTTTGGTTTTAAAAGCTTCTAATTTTACATTCCTTTTTCCTTAACATTTATATCAGTTTACTAGGGCTGCCATAACAAAATACCGTATACTGAGTGGTTTAAAGAACAGAAATTTATTTTCTCAGTTTTGGAGGCTAGAAGTTTAAGATCAAGGTGTCAGCAGGGTTGGTTCCTTCTGAGGCTCTCTTTGGTTTGCAGATAGCCTCTTTCTTGCTGTGTCTTCCCTTTGTGTGAGTCTATGTCCTAATCTCTTCCTATAAGGACACCAGTTAGATTGGATTGGGGCCCACCCATGTGACCTCATTTTACCTTAATTACCTCTTTAAAGGACCTATGTCCAAATACAGTCACATTCTAAGGTACTGGGAATTAAGACTTCAACAATTTGGGGTGACACAATTCAGTCCATAACATATCTCTACAGAGTAGCTAATGATCTTTTAAATTAACATTTTAATGCATTATTAAAGCATATTTGATTATAATGTGAGTAGGGATTTTAAGGCAACTAACTGTAGCTATTTTGCTTTGAACTTTTTTGTTTCTTTTTTGATTTTGTTACAGTCTCTTTCTATTTCTTCCTATTTTTTCAACTACCTTTTTAAATAATAAGAGATAAAATATTTTCATTTTGTGTTTGCAAATTCAGTTTTAAAGTTATCTATCTTAGCCATAAAACCACATTGAAATATAGTTCTCTTAGCCATAATTTCATTCTGACATTCAAGCATGGGTTCTTTTCCTTTACAGGCATTTGTGAATTGCTACCTGCTACCATATATTATTATAGTTTAGGTCAAGAAATATAAAAATATTTTTTAATTATGAAGAAGTCATTTGAGATGACTGTAAGTGCAACTCATGTGTTACAGAACACTAAAGAATTATAGAAAAAATTTTAACTTTTCCCTTTTTAGTAAATATTATGTTTCTAAAAACTGACAAAGGAAAGAATTTTAAAAAACTTTCATCCAGCTACCTATAGGTAAAAGGGTCAATCTATAGACAATGGCTGCTGTTGCCAAGAGCATAATTTCTTCTTATATATTGCCTAAGAATACCCAGGGGGAACATTGTCCTTCTACCTCCAGCAAAAAAATAAATTTATGCCTTTGTCTTTGCTTTCATCAAGTCTCCAGAGTTACTGGCTTGCTAATAACCAGGATACCTATAGGGGATGAATGATAATGAACCACAGAAAAGAGAGAGATCTTTCTTTGTAGAATTAGGGAGGATATGGGAAAAGAAGGAAGAAAATGTGATGAAATGGGGCACACACATTCTTTCCAATCAAAGGATTAAATATGGATACATAAATGTAATAAATATAAGAATATTCAAATTAACAGGTATGTGAATACATATATACCTTCTGAACCAAGGCATTTATTACCTAATAAAATACATATGTTCTGTCTTAAACACTGATTATTTGCTTATTTTTTTTGTCTTTTATATTAAACTATATACTTCTTGAGAATATATAAATTATATAAAATATATTTATTCATCTTTGTAGTCTCTCCAGTGTCAGGCACTTTGCCTTGGCCATAATAAGCACTCAATGAGATTATTTTTAGTGAATGAACACTGGCATGGATAAGGAAGAGAAGTTAAAATGGTAGGGGAAGGATAGTTTGGAAAAGGTTTTAGAGGAGGTGAATCTTAAGCATTTGTACCAATATAAGGACAAGATAAGATTTTCTGGAGAAGGTATGGGTAGGTTATTGCATAAGAGTCAAAAGCACATTTTCTAATGGGCATATGAATATTGATTTCCATCTAGAGATAATCATAATAGAAAGAATACTGAGAAAGAATGGGAATATTTTGGTTCTAATTTTGATTCCACAACTTAAGTGATAAGACTTTGGATAAGTTGCCCAATAGTTCTTCACAACCTAACTTTCTTTTATCTGCAATTGAGTTATACTTATAATCTATAAAGTACTACAGAAATATATGGTACTTTGGAGGGAGCATTGAACAGAACTACTATGTATTAACATTTGGGTTTTAAGCAATTTCATCATTAATTAAGAAATCATACAAACCTAATTTTCAAAATTAGATTTAAAATAGATTTTCTGTATTTTTATTCTTTCAGTTCTAATGTTTCATTCATTGATTTGGTAACCTCTGGTCAGTGAAAGACTCTCTAATAGATGTATTCTCATGAATGCTTGAATCTATATAATTTTTTTTAGAAACATGGCATAATAATTATGATTTAGAGAATAAATTTATGTGTATAATGTTTTGCCTATTATTTTACACAAAATAAATGATAGCCGATTTTGAATCGACATTTATATCAAAACCTTTAGTCAGTAAGAACAGTCATCTGGGGCAATGTGGAGCTATCCACATCCAATAATATAATTTCAACTTAATTTGGCTAATTATAATATGAACAAATCTACAATTTTGTTATGTAACAGTTTTGTTCATGAGCACAAAAATTGGTTGTAATTTTTCCTCGGTTGGAATGATTACAGATATTTGTTAGCAAGTGAAATCCAATATTTTACTAAACATTTGAAAATTTTATTATTACTATTTCATCAGTTTTGAAGATCGTAAAATGCTGGTCAAGCCTGGAAATAATATAGCCTACCTTAGAATAGTATCTCGTATGAAGGAAGGAACTTTTGTCTGCTGCTAACTCCAGAGGATAGAAACATTGTATATTGAAAGACTACAGCACTAAGACTGGCACAAGGGAGTGCCGAGTAACGGTAGTTACTTTTTATTATAACATGTGAAGTAGGAGTGATAAGAAAAAAACTTAGAGTTGAATTCCATTCTGTGGATAAATCAAAGCCTACTAGCTCAATACAACTTCCTAACAAAGAAAATGGCTATGATTTTATGATTGGCCATTTTCAGGTTACTTCTTAAGCCTCTCCCATTTCCTGCCCGCCCCTGCCCCCCCAAAAAATCACCTGAATCGTAAACAAGTTTAAATGGGTTATTTCAACAGGAAATAAAACATCTTTTTGTTCTAGTTTATATGATATTGTTTTTGATTATTTTAAAATTTTACTTTGCTAAAATCCATTGAATTATACTGATATTTTACTGCTGTTTTTGTATTCCAATTATACATATCATTTTAGACATATTTTCCAAAATTTCAGAAAAGGAAGTAAATTTTTATTTTAAAATATATACCTAAAGTAGAAAACAATATGTGGATGTTTTTAAAATAAACGACTGTTCTAAATTTACTTGCCCAGTGTCCTGTTAAAAGTAACACAAATTATCACAGTGATAAAAGTGAAAACAGATATTTTTAAATGAAAAGAAGTAGAAAGACATTAACACTAACAAGTTGTATAATCTTAGTCAATTCATTTAACTTCTCTGTTTCTCCATTTTCTCATCTGTAAAATGAGGAAGCTAGATCCTCTCTGAGTTCTCTTTCAGCTTTAAAATATGAATTATTGAATGACTCAGTGATGAACTAATAACCTAAAGCATATTTCACCACCAAATAACTTTCCTGGGCTTTTCTCTTAAATAAAGAGTGTTTATATGAGTTTTCATGGCTTTTGTTTTTATTTTTGTTTTTTCCGTCTGAACATATTTTGCAAATTTGGTATCTTTCTATTACTTGCAACTCATAACTGCATACCTGGGGTGTTTCTGAAGCTGATTAACTATAATTCTGGATTCTGGTTCTGCAACATTAAAAGAAAAAAAATTGCCAGAGACCAAGTGAATAACAATAAAATGGAGTAAAGAGTGAATGAAGAAGGAATTAAAAAAGTAAGGGAGAAGAGATGAAGAGAGGGGAAAAAACAAAGAAAGAGAGTTTGGTAGGAAAGGAAGGAGAAAGGGAAGAAAGGGAGGGAGGAGGAAGGCCAGCATAATCCTTCCAAACTATCTAATTAGGGAAGTACATGTACCTACGTAATGACCGTACAAATAGGTTGTGTTAAGTGATATAATAAAAGAAAACTACACAAAGGGAGAATAACAAGAGAAATATTTGTTTGGCTGTAAGAAATCTGAGAATAGCATATATGAGGTGAAGGATTTGTTAGGCTGAGGAGAGCACTTAAACCATGTTACAAAAGTCCCTGAGCACAAGCCATGTTTTAGAAGTAGCCAGTAGTTCTTTAGGGTGGAAATATATGACAAATTAGGAAACATTTTAGGAGAAAAGAATGGAAAAGTTAGCTAGGACTGGATTGTGGAGAACTTTGAATCTTTCAGTTAACAATAAGAATGTTCCTGTTTTATGTTTATGTTCTTCTTTATTATGTTAAATATCTATATTATTTAGTATCTGATATGTTAATATCTATAGCAATATTAATTTATTATTTTAATATATATTTTATTTATGTTCTATATTATTTCTCTATATTTTTATAAAACCTATATTGAATGATGGGTTTTGAAGATTTTTGAGGAGGTCACTGGTATGAACAAATTTGTGCTTTTGGAATATAACTTTAATGATATATTTAAGATGTATTTGAAAAGGAGATTAAAGACAAAGAGTCCCATTCAGAGGCTAGTGCTTTTGTTCAAGCAAGAGGTAATTGTTTGTCTTGGCCCCTGCTTGACTGTTGGCTCCATCTCAAACGGGATGTAAACCCAGTTGATGCTGCTCTGCCTTCTCACACAGGGAATAAGAGTAGTGAGCCTCTTCTAGGATTTTGAACAGAATATAATCATATCTGCCGTATGCCTGAATTTTATGGATCAAAGCAATTCTCAGGCCCCTTCACGTTTTTCAACATTATGCGTACTTAGGCTATTATTTAGCCTTGATTGTCTAGGAAACAAGTGTGTTGAGTTACTCTGTTACCTTCTAAGGCACTAATATTTGAATTAATTTTTGTTGTATCCCTACCTGCTTCAGATTCCCAGGGCATTGTTCCTATAGCTATGTTCTTATGTTTTATTTCTGTTACAACTTTTGGAATGCTATCTTGTCACTTGACATCTGCAATTTCTATCTCCTATACCCTAATAAAAGATATAAATATTCTCTAAAAATTTATAAAAATCATATAATAAGCCATGCGATGATTAAAGGTAATTACGAAGGGCCAAGTGCCAGAAATTCTTATGGCTAGATGGGGTTCTGTATGACTTTTCTTAATTGTAGCTAGATCTTATGGGTTTCTGATCTGAAGGCTTGGAAAGGCATTTAGTCATAAAAATGATGTAAGTGCTTTAACAGTGAGTTGGCCCATTTAGTTCATACTAGCAGGAAATATTTTGTTCTACCCCCTTGGGCTTGGATATAAATGAAATGTTATATATGTATCAGAATGAAACATTGTTATTAATATATGTAAGAGTCTGAGAAGAACAGACTTTGAGAACATTTCTTTATTGAGGCAGAAATTTCAGGCTGGCATGGTGGCTCACACCTGTAATCCTAGCACTTTGAGAGGCCAAGGCAGGAGGATTGCTTGAGGTCAGGAGTTCAAGACCAGCCTGAGCAAAAACCAGATCCTGTCTCTACAAAAAATAAAAAACTTAGTTGGGCGTGGTGATACCGCTTGTAGTTCCAGCTACCCGAGAGGCTGAGGCAGGAGGATCGCTTAAGCCCAGGAGTTTGAGATTTCAGTGAGCTATCATGATGCCACTGCACTCTAGCTAGGGTGACAGAGAAAGACTCTGTCTCAACAAAAAAAAAAAAAAAAAAAAAAAAAAAAAAAAAAGAAAGAAAGAAGGAAAAAAGAAATTTCAGATGACATGAGTTTGAGATATTACTGAATAATAAAGGGCATACAAATAAATCTAAAAGTAACTAAAGCTATTGAAAAAGAAAAAAATCATTTACTTTATATGGTTATATCTAAATCATAAATGGCTAAGTATTAATATGTTGTATTACATATTATCAGTAAATTTAAAAATTAGCTGCCTTATCAGATGTTGGGAAAGAGAAAACAATTTATAAAGTATTTGAAAGTTGTTTGTAAACCATAAAATTATTCAAATTTTAATTATTATTAGTGTTATGGTAATGGGTTGTTACTTTCCTTAGTTTAACTTTACTTAATATCAAGTATAAACATAATCATAAAAACTGACTTAAGTTAAACAGTTTCAAGAATGAATAAACCAGAATTTCCAAGTCAGGTTTGGTGTTATCCTACCCTAAGTAAAAAAACTGTCTTGTGTTAAAGGAAAATGCCTTTTTTTTTCTTAATGAGACATGGAATTAGGAAGTTTTCATAGCCTATTTATGAAGTTTTATAGCCATTTTCACATTTTTTTAAGTCAAGGTGAAATATTTGAGATTATAGCTTAATGATGGTGAAAATGCAGTATCGTAATCTAGAGCTTCTTTAGTTTCATCATGGACTATGCCTCATTATTATTATGGTAAATATTTATTACTTGTCAAGACCTGTGATCTTTCTTAAAGCTCACATTGGACCTATGAAGAAGGTATTATCTTTATAGATTTAGAAAGAGACTCAAAGAAGTTAAGACATTTGCTACTAGTAAGTGGAAGAGCAATTGCACATCCGTATCTTTCAACTCAATCCCATGGTCATTGAGATATATTACCGCATATCATCAAAATTACATGACTACATTATGATCTTCATTAATATTATTTCTTAGAGAATATGTCTTTATACCATGAAGTCAGAAAATATTTTTTTTTTGACACAGATCAAGAAGAGTTTACATTCAGGAAGGTGTATCAGTCAAGTTGACATTCGACTATTCACAACAAAACTCCTAACAAAATAATGTGAATAAATAAGAACTTTTTTTCCCCCACATAACAAGGAATCCAAACAGCAGCTCAGAGCTGGTACCACTGCTTAAGGAACCAAGCACTCTGTCTTCTTGCTCCCCTTTCTTCGAGTAAGGCATTTATACCCATTGTCACAGAATGGTCACTGTACCTGTAGACTTATGTTTAAACTCCAATCAGAAAGAGAAGAGGGAAAGGCAAATGACCATACCAGCTGATAAGCCCACTGTAATCAGAAAAATATTTGCTCTCCCAAAATCCCACCCCATAGATTCCTGCTGCTACCTCAGAAGTCAGATTGATATCAAATGATCACCTTAACTACAAGGGATCCTGGAAAATGAAGTTACTTTTTGTTGTTGTTGTTAAAATCGGTATGTATTCTTTCAGTAAAGAATAAAGGGGGCTGGGCACAGTGGCTCACGCCTATAATCCTATCACTCTGGGAGGCCAAGGCAAGTGGATCGCTCAAGGTCAGGAGTTCGAGACCAGCCTGAGCAAGAGCGAGACCCCGTCTCTACTAAAAAAATAGAAAGAAATTAGCTGGACAACTAAAAATATATAGAAAAAAAATTAGCCGGGCATGGTGGCGCATGCCTGTAGTCCCAGCTACTCGGCAGGCTGAGGCAGTAGGATCGTTTGAGCCCAGGAGTTCGAGGTTGCTGTGAGGTAGGCTGTTGCCAGGGCACTCAAGCCCGAACAACAGAATGAGATTCTGTCTCAACAACAACAAAAAAAGAATAAAGGGGAAAAGACCAGGTGTGGAAGCTCATGCCTGTAATCCTAGCACTTTGGGAGGCCAGGTGGGAGGATTGCTTGAGCCCAGGAGTTGGAGGCTGCAGTGAACTATAACGACGCCACTGCACTCTAGCCCAGGCAACAGAGCAAGACCCTGTCTCAGGAAAAAAAAAAAAGAGTAAAGGGAGAGAAGGAATATTGGGTAGATATCCAGCAGCAACTGCCACAATAAATAGGTGTTAAATACTCTAATTACCAAAAAGAAAAACCAAAGACCCACTCATAACCCCCAAATAGCTAAATATTGAGATGATAATAGTTTCCATTAAACGAGTGTGCAATATTTCTTGACTGATTAGAATTGAGTATTTGGGAGAAGGAGGAATCAAAGATAATTTAAATGTTTTCTGGGTTTTAGTTGGATACTGAGCCTAATAAATAGTGCAGGGAATATAAGAGATACAAGAAGAGCCAGTATGGAATGAAAGAGAATAAATTTGGTTTGGGCTATATTGAATTTGAGGTAGCTGCTAAACAGCATGTAAGAGATGTCCTGTTAGCATCTAGAAACACAGATCGGAAGTTTGGGAGAGAGGTGAGGTAAAAGGTAAGGATTTATCAGTCATTATGTGGTAGTTAAAATGGATAGGTGATGAATTAGATCATCCTGGGGAAGTACACATAGTGGAAAGAAAAGAGGCATAAAGATGGAAACTTCGAGACAATATAATTTAACATCAATTTAGGGAAAGCAACTCCAGGAAAGGAGATTAAGAAGGGATGGTCAGGGAGATAGGGGAGAAATCATGAATGACATTATCTGATAAGCAATAATGGAAAAGTTTCAGGAATAGAGAAGAGAGAAGAAAACTAAAAAGACACCACTAACTGGTAAATAAGGGTGTTATTGGGTTATTGTGATTGTTTGTTTTGGGTGGGTTATTTGAGAACAGCTTCAGTAAATGGTAGATTAGAATGGGTTAAGAGTTACAGATTCTCTTGAAAAAAATGTTAAATCCATTTGTTAAGGGCAAAAGCATAAGCACTGAAGCTACCTGAGATCTCTAAACCTGGGATTTCGTTGCAGAACTGGCATTTCCATTGCTGAAAATTGTGAGAAATCAATGGAAATAAATAAAGGTCGATGTTTTTCAAGGAGGAGCTGATTATTAATAGACTTCCCACAAAGCCAAACCTTTGGGAAAGTCATAATTGAGTCCTGGCAATAATTCTTCCTCTACAAATTCTTCAGAAAAAATTATTCAGCTCATAAATTTCCTCCAGACCAGGACACAGTTCTTTAGTAAGTCTTAGCCTATGTGCTAAGAGTTACCCTTGTTGTATTATAGCTTTTTACCTTAAGCTGTTCTTGCCATACCATGTTTTAAAGATTTCACTGGAAGAGTCTGTTTCTGTATTTATTGAGTGGAGATTAATACCTTTTTCACAGGACCAATGTGAGCTTTAAATGAGATCACAGATTTTAATACATAATAAATATTTATTGTTCCTTACTCATTCTCTCCTAAGGAGTCTTAGTGAATCCTACAAACAATGCTTGTATTCCTAAACCCCCCACCCAGTGGTGTGTCCAACTTTATGTTCACCTGGTAAATTGAAATTTACCATGGTGGGAGTATTTATATTGGGGAAATCAGCAAACTCTGCACATCAGAATTATTTTCCCCTGGAAAGCTGGTTGTTAAACATTTACTGTAACACCACTGCCTACACCCACCACAGAGAACGAAATGATAATATGACTAAACTCTATGCAGCTATCATCACAGTCTCCTGTACTCTGATTTGTTACTTCATATTGGACATAATACTTCGGTATATATCCCAGGTTAAACTTGCCCATTCCATTCATCTTGATCATTAAACATTCATTGAGTACCTACAATATGCCAGCCACAGATACAGATAATAGGATTCCTAAAATAAATAAAAGTCATTACCCTCATGAGGTTTTTAATCTAGCAGGGTGGGTATATTACAGATAGATAAATAGATTGATGACTAAAACATGGATGGATGGGTGGATGAATGAATAGAAGAGAAAGAGAGGTATGCATGATATCACATGATAAAACTATACTAAAGGCATGAATAAAGTAATTTAGAAACACTCAAGGTAGTGATTTATTCTCCTTGAAGTAATTAAGGAAAACTCACAAAGGAGGTGACATCTTTACTGTGCCTTGGAGAATAACTAGACTTATCTCATGAAGAAGGTGTTGAGTATGGTTTATCCTACCTGACAGTACTTCACCTGACTCCAGCTATCACAAAGGCCACCTTGCAAGCTTTGGGAGGATTAACTAAAATGATCCACATAATATTATTTAGAACAGTGCCTTTCATAGGATATATACATAATAATCATAGCTAGTTTAATTATCATACCAGGCAGAAAATGCCATCAGGCCTGAAGATCATCAAGAGAGAAAACTCCGTGCCTCAATCTCCAGTGAAAAATTTAGATCCTTGACTCCATTGCAGACTGAGGCATGATATTCATTAAGCTCAGCTTTATTCCATAATCCTTCCCTTTGAGCTCTGCAGCTACCAGCAATCTTCCAAGCTGGGATTTCATTTGCAGAATATTGTTTACAAGAGTAACTCTTAAATGAGCCCTAAAGTGTCTATGGCCTTTTCTCTCTGCCTTCTTCCTCCCAAGTAGAGACCATTATCACACAATACCATTTTTAGGAGTCATATGTAAACTAAATTATCTCTGACAAATACATTTTTGTAAAATAGAGCATTCAGATTAGGCACTGATACAAACTTTGACAGAAGAAAAAATTATCTGGAAGTAGCTCCTCAAAGAGAGAGTACCTGCAATTGTGATATTATCAAAGGGCAAAAACTATTCTCTTTGAATTATAATATGAAATAAAAAATAGGATGTCAAAAATGAGAGCATGTTCTTACTCATGTGGTTATTTAATTGACTGCAGTGCCAGGTCTCCCTCTGCCTCTGTGTTCCCCTCTATACCCCCAGCAAGAGCCCTGCACAGAACCTCAGACTTCCCTTTCTTTTCCAAAGATTATGTTTGCCCTGGTTTTTCCCTATATTTTCATCAACTCTGTGTATTTCTTCCCTGAATAACATGAATATCCCTCCAAGTACTTCTTGATAGCATAAAACTTGTTTTTCTTCAAAATTGAGTTTTTTAATGCCCAGTATTTTGAAACAATCAATTTTTGGAATAGTGTTTTAGACAACAAATTTCAGTTATCTGGTGAGATTTATTAAATTGAAGATATGCAGTGTTTAAGGAAACTCTCATAATCCCACCCTTATCTTTTATCTGAGAAGTTCATGCATGAAGCTCAAACAAGAGTTGCCAAGGTGCTGTGGAGAAATCAAATAAGAAATTACCTAACCTAAGAACTTCAAATGAGGATACTGGAGAAAATGCAATTTTTATTTTAACAATTTGACTTTAGCTTTTTCTAAAGTATTTCATTCTAGAATTTTAATAATAGCCTTCTTTTCAATAGAGTTTTGCAGATATGCTATTATTTTCCACTAATGCTAGATATAGAGGAAGAACATTACATTTTCCAGGCCACTTAGGAACTCTTTAGAGTCTGGAACATCCTGAAGAATAATCATTTCCTGTAAATTTTTCTAGTTCATGATCTGCTTAATAGTAATGTACAAAACATCAAAATGTTGTCGGGAAAAGCTTCTCCACTCTCTTCCAAGATTTTAATGATCTCTAGTCAGAGCAGTTTTCAGCTGAGATCATGTAATCCTATGCAATAAATCTTTGTTTTTATTCCATTAAAGAGAAGGATGAGCATATCATTCATTGTTCAGCTGTCAACTGTATTCTTATACATGATAATTATTTAAAACATTATGTATTGAATAGTGCCAAGACAACAACAACCATTTCCTAAATAAATGAATTTACTTATTCACATTCATAGCTCATTACCTTTGTGTAATAATAATTTAGCCACTTCTATCTCACTGTTAAAGTATGTAACTTTTGTTTTTCATACTTTAGATAAAGCAAAACTACATTTAACTATTTTTAATGTCAACTCTAGTACTGGGACATTTCATACTTAAATTTCTGGGGGCTTTTTTTGAATTGTATATGTGAAGATGTTATATTCTAAATATGTTCAAAATATGTTCTTCTAAAATTTTATTTATAAAAATATTTTTCATATTCTTTCTCACTGTCCACATTTCTCATTCTTTTAATTATATGTCTATTTGTAATGGAAGCCTGAGCTATATCCTAATGGTAAACATGCTCAGTTGCTTAGAAGTCAACAGAGAAATATATTTGGTGCAAGCCTTAAGTAGATAACAGAATCATCATCAAACTGGAGCTTTTAGTTAATTTCTATTCTTTCTTTGTATAAACTATTTCATTTAGTGTTTTTATTTAATGACCTTCTGCTGTAGACACTGGAAATAAGCCTCTACTATTTGCTAAACATGCTACATGGGTATTTCGAATATGTATTACTCAAGAATTCTTAAAATAGGGTTTACCCTTATCTTACTGGTAAGAGGGCTAAACCTCAGAGTTTAATTTAACTAAAAATAAAGTTAAATCTTTGACTCTTAAGTGCTAAAAGAGATGCAAAGATGAGGAAGATATTGTCCTGGGCTTCTGGAGTTTATATTCTAATAAAGAATTTAAAAATTAAACGTGAACATATTTACACACACATACACACACACGTAAAACCCTATAACAAGATAGTGTATGATGAAGTACACAAAAGGCATAAAACTGTAGTATGGGGAACGCTATCTTTCCTTAAATTTTGCGTATCTAAAATTTTAGCTTAGCAAACTGGATTATCTGACAGATCTCAAAGTTAGGTACAATGCACACCATGCTTACATGTGTTTTAAAAACTAAACAAATTCTTAAGCCTTAGGCTAGCCTGTATGAACCTATGAATCACAGCAACAGGACTAAAAGTCATAACAGACTTAAAAAGACAATGGCTAGAGCAGGCAAAGTCAGAATCCTAACTACTGAAATTCAAAAGTTAAGTAAGCTGTTAAGGTTCGGAAATAAAGGCAAAGCAGATTGGACAAGAACCAATCAGGGAAGCAATGGGATACACAAGTACCAGGTGTCTTTGGACAGGAAAAGGTACCAAGATAAATATTTAAAATGAGGTATGTGCTGTGTCAGCCAAGAAGTGTCATATGTATTTCCTGCTGAGTTAAAGCTATTCCTCATCCTGCAATTGGGAATCAGTATTTCCCTACTAGGTGATGGGATGTGGATGAACCTGGCTGAATGGGGAAGGTGCAGCCTGAGGACATGCTAGGAGTCAGTGGTAAAGTTGGGTTTATATATTTATGGTGAACTGTTTCTATCTAATATTTCTTTAGCTAAAGATATTCCTGAAATTGATATAAGCCAGTATTCAGCTACGATTTATCTAATCATCATCATCATCATTGTCATCATTTGTCATTTATTAAATTCTTGTTGTGTGTCAGATATTGTGCTAAGTGCTTTACATGCATTATCTGGTTTAATCCTTACAGCAAGTCTGGAAGATGGGTACAGTTGTCCTTATTTTAGCAGATGAAAAACTGAGACTCATATCAGTTGATCCAAGATCACAAACCTAATAATTTATGTAGCTCGTATTCAGACCAATGATTCAGTCTCACTCCAGAGCATTGCCTCTTAATGGTTACATTATTACCCTTACTGCCTCCATGGTCAAAACTTACAGTTTTTTATATTAATTTAGAGGATTTAATAGTCCTATGAGCAAAAGTAAATAAGAAACTGTTTTTCTACCCAATTATAAATTATTTTAAAAGAAATAGTAGCAGACTGCTTCTCTATTTTATTACAAGTTTTGAGAATAAGAAAGAAAAAGTCCCCCAAATACAGTATAATCTATTGAACAATTTTATAGCTTTGAAAAATTTCAAAACTTTGATTTTTGTATAAATAAAATGCCCAGAAAATAAATAAAATGAAAGACTTTCATATCTGTCTCACCTTGAGATCAAACTTAATTTCATTAAATTTAGTGAAAACATATATAAACATACAATTTATTATATGTATATGTATGTGCAATATATTAGACAGGTAGATAGATAGCATAGATAATGTTGGCTCCACACATATCATGAGTTGAATTTTCTTCATAAATCTAGTGTAAAAAAAATAATGTTCCCTTTAAAATCAAACACTACAGTTGTAGTTAAATAGGTATTTCCTAAGAATAGGAAACAATTTTTAGAAGAATTTCATTGTATGATTTTTGATAATTGAGAGTTTATCTAACAAAGTAGAATGTTAAAGTGGACTGAGAAAGGCTAATTCTCACCTCATTTGAATATATATATTGCAAGATTAATAGATTTGATAAAAATTTTATGGAGCCTTAGAAATAATCCCTTTATCTTACATTTGAAGAAAGGGTCAGTTATTAACCAAAACATACATATAGCTAGATACTGGGAAGTCCTAGAAAAAAATAAAAAACCACAGATCATTTGAATTGGATCTAATGTTTAAATTATGCTCTTCTGCCATCCAATTTTTCTTGGCCAAAATGTTTATACTTCTTTATATTTGCAATGAATTGTTATTCATGGAGGATTGTTTATTAGATAACGATTCTTTGAATCACAGCAAGTGGTTTATATAATCACCTTTCTAAGTCTTTGTGAAATTTGCCAGTATCTAGAAAATTCTCTATTCTGAAATTAACTAAATAAGGATGTTTCAGCATTATGTTTAAAGTGCATGTGAATAAAGAAAAATCTATTAGCAGATATTCTCTTAACTCAATAATGGCCATATTTGATGTTTATAGTAAGAATACTGTTGTACTGCCAGGTAGTAACAATACAGTAATGATACTGGCTACATTTATTTACAGCATGCTAGATACCACACATGTCTTAGTTCTAATTTTCAAAACAACCTTGCAAGGAAGGTATTATTATCCTTATTATTTTATAAGCAGGCTTTTAAGTATTAAAGAATTTGACCAAATTTACCTAGTTAGCAAGAGTTTTCCTTACTCGAGGTTTTCCAGACTCCAGAGTCTATACTTTTTACATCCTAATATGAGAACTCTTAGCAAATGATCTCTTGTTGTCAACAATTAAATTAAATTTGGTGCATTAGTTTTTGCATTAAATATATTTTGTGAGAGTAGACCATTAACATAAAACATTTATGATGATTTTCAATTTACCAGAATATTTGAACACTCAAGAATACCCTGCACCCTGGCTGTGCCCATTAACTATCTGATTATTTCAATTCCAGGAAGTTTGAACTATTGTAAATAATAATGACTTTTTCTAGTGTTTCTAGGATTCATCAAAATTCCAGCAACCATTCAGAAATTAAACTTTCTTTTTTCTCTTAGATTTTCTAAAAAGAGTTAGTGTTTTAATAATTAGATTTTATATTATCTCTAGGTTTTCAGAGAAGCCTAATGGATCAAAGAGAAAACTGATGGCTGCTAGAAATGGTTTTTATAAGTTACAATGGCAACTTTATCATACTGTTTTTTTCCAAATTTTAGTCAAAAATAAAAAATTCTACTTCCTAATATTAAGCCAAATGTTTATTTCCCAGATTTTAGCTCAATGTTCTTTCCTAAGGCCAGTGCTGTTTTGAAACTATTTTAATGGCCTTCACTGGGGCGTGGTGAAAATGTTCTAATTACTTTGCTGAAAACAAGAGTTTCATATAAATTAAATTTTTCTTTTAGGATAATTGCCATTCACTTTTGTTTTATATGCAACTGAGTGGGCTTTTGCAGTATCCTCTGTGGACAATTAAAGTGCTGAAATAGGAGAAAGCTAATAGTTGCTTTGTGTGGCAATACTGACAACTTCTGCGTATTTGTCAATCTGTGTTAACAGTATCGATCAGGATGGGATCCTCATAGAGGGGCAGATAATATTTCCACTAAATCTTCGGACAGTGATGTAAGTGATATATCTGCGGTTTCAAGGACTAGTAGTGCTTCTCGTTTCAGCAGCACAAGCTACATGTCTGTCCAATCAGAACGGCCAAGAGGAAACAAGAAAATCAGGTAAGGGGCCTTTAGCAGTAAACTCCACTAATCCACATTTTAGACTTCTTGCACAGAAAAAATTTTATGGAACTGTTGACAATTTTGCTTACTAGTTTCCTTGAAATAATTTTTTTCATGTTTATAACTTAAAAATTAGTATTGTTATTATGTCTTTATGAAATTAAAGTGATGGTTAAGTGAGACTTGAATGTTTTAACATTCCAAGGAATACGAACAATAATATTTTGGAGGGGCTTTTTTTCTTTCTAGCTGAATACATTTCAGTGATTCAGAAAACATAAGAATATTACTTTTTTAGTAGGATGCCTTCCCATCCTCCTAAAATTTTTATAAATGCATGGAAAAGTCCTCATCCTCTCGAGAAAATTTATAAATGTGTAATTTGCGTTTCTCACTTGTCCTATATATTTTATGAACACCTAAGCTAAATTATATTTTTACTCCTATTAAATTAAAAAAAATCTGTAATAGACCACAACTTTTGCCTTTTTACCTCTAATTTTGTAGGAAAATGTGATTTTGCTTAAACAGTTCTTCTCTGGTATACACTGAAAAAAGATTTCAATGTTTAAAAGATGTAATTTTTACTTATGTTTTGAAAGTTTTCGTTACTTTTCTGTTTAATTTTGTATGCATTTTTTCTTGACTTTCTTTCTTTTCTTTTTTTTCTTTGTGTTTATTTGCATGCCTTCGATTTGTGTTGCTTTCAAAAGACCAAAGAGCGTAGAAGAGGGAGGGAAAGAAAGGGATAAGCTTGAAGAGATAGTTCATGAGAAGGAAGAGGTAAAAGAAGAAGGAATTAATGAGAATGGGCAAGGGAAAGAGATTACAAAAATGTGTAATAAGGAGAAAAACAGAGAATCAGGAGACGAGGAAAAAATACAAGATTTACCTGAGCAAGGGAAAGAAAAAGAACAGTGGAATAAAGAGGATTTACAAAGGAGATTCTCACAAGATGATGACAGGTAAAATATGTTTATTTTTATACATTTTCCATTAGTAGCATAGTATCTTTTACTATTCCTAAAAATTACTTTACCATTTATATTTGATTTATTTTCTTGTATTTTATCTATTTAGCTTCTAATACAACCAGTTAATATGTTAGCAAACTATTATCAAATAAATTGACATTAAACAGTCTTTAATTTGTATCCACTAGCTGTGAGTGTCTGATTGATTTGGTTTCCAAATTCTATAAGACCAGTTGAATCAAATTTAAATTTTCCTTTAGCTCTTTTAGTATGAATTACCGTATATCTTCCCCATGTGTAAAGTCTAAAGATGAATAAAGAGAAACTTGAAAATCTGAACCAATAGTGAAGACTGCTTCAGGGGAATAGAAGGCAAAACCTTTAAAATGAACTTCTAAAGGGGCTGAAAAAATTTGGCCTACTTTATAAGAAATATTATATATTTAGAATCAAACTTTGAAAATGAGTGACAAAATAGCTAGCTAAAAGCCGACTTCATTTAGACTCTGGTTCCCTGGCCTCTTAGTTTTCTGGCAGATTCTAGTGCAATTTGAGTCCTGAGGAAGCAGGGGCAGTGTTTTCTGATACTCTGAAAAGAAAGGGTAGATGCCTTGGCGCTTATTAGAAGGCAAACATGTTGAGTTATACACTTCTCGAAATTTATTAAGTTAGAAAAACTGCTAGAGAAGGAACTTCAAACAGGGAGAAAGGCAGGGAAAAAACACAAGCAGTAAGGCATAAAACATAAATTACGTTTTTATTTTCATAACACAAGCCAGTAATTAAGTATGAAGCTATCTTTACAGTACTGCATATACTGCCTACAGTCAAATCAGCACAAGTATGCAGGAAGACTTTATTCTTCTTCTTGAGGAGATAAAGTTGTTCTGACTACATTTATGTGAGACTGAAAATTGCAAATTATGTACATTTTGAAGAAATCGAGTTTTCTATTAGTCCAGAATTTGATTTTGTGTTACTACAAAGTTTGCTTCATAAAGCATACCCCATTCATAAGCCAAAATTTGTATTATTGTATCTAAACCCAATCTCAATTTGTGCTTTTCTCATAATTAATGAGAAAGATAATTGGGGCAGATGTCTACAATTCAGTGGGTTAGCTATGACACTTCACTTTTTGTCTCAGATTTCTTTATATCTGTGTTCTATGAAAGTTCCTGTATAACAGGCATTAAACATAAAAATGAATCTTAAGTAAGGCACGTTTTGTGATTAGAGTCTAAACTAGTAAATTCCCTTCTGTCTTTATTATCTAACTTTGGATAATTACATGGGTTTAACTAATAAAGATGACCATTTTTCTGATTTGTTGGGCATAGGATCATTTCATCACTAATTCCAGAGAAAAGCTTTCCAAGGTGTCCTTGAAAAGATACATAGAGTTTCCTTTCTTCTTTGAGCAGAGCAAAATATGAGTCTCTAATGTGTTTTCTTTTCTATATACTGTATAGATGAGAACACATGAATCCGTTTGTGTTCGCCTACATTGACATACATGGCTTGGCAGGCAGAGGTTTGGAGAAGACTGTAATCTTAAGTTCCCTATTTTTTTAAATATTACTTTCTTCATCATTTTCTTCAGGAAAAGAGCACATTAATTTATAGGGAAAAGGGAAAGATGTATATTCCTAGCTATATGGATCATCAAGGCACTGTATTCAGCTTAACTGTATAATACTTCTGGAACTATAAACCAGAGGAGGCCAAGCTGATCTCTCTAGGGAATGTACATTCCATATGAAGGCAAAAAATGTCAACCACAATTGTTTATAAGAAAATGTTGGTGTCACTCATTAATTACTGCAACATAGGCTCTTGAATTTGTTTTTATTTCTTACAATAAATCTAATAATCTTTATTCTAAGGAAATATATGTCTAAGTATTCCTAGTAATGTTATGGTAACTGATAAACACAATCATAGGTTGTTTAAACATTAAAAACAACTTATGTGTTTATACAACGTTATCGAAAATAATCTTATTCTATAATACAGGGTGAATATTCCTTATCTGAAATGCTTAAGACCAGAAATGTTTCAGATTTCAGATTTTTTTTCAGATTTTGGAATATTTTCATATATATGATGTGATATCTTGGGGATGGAACCCAAGAAACATGAAATTTATTTATATTTCATGGATAGCTTATAAACATAGCCTAAAGATAATTTTATACAATATTTTAAATAATTTTGTGCATGAAACAAAGTTTGTGTTCACTGAACCACCAGATGACAAAGGTGTCACTATCGCAGCCACCCATGTGGACAATCTGTGGTTGTTTGGCATTGCCATCATTCTTGACTGTGAATTTGTATGGTACTCATCAGCAAGCACTTTCTTACACTTCTTCACACATAAGTACTTAACAGTAAAAAGAGATGACATACCATTAATACAGTGAAAAAGTAGTGTGTTCGGGGAACTAAGCAGCACAGTAACATCACCAGAATACCTGTATCAGCTGTTAAACAATCGCAACAACAAATGGCATTATTTTAGTCTTCACTTGCAATGCTGTGTCTTGATTAAAAGGTACACTGTGGTATCATGTCAGCTCTCAAAAATTTTTGAATTTTGGACCATTTTATATTTTGGCTTTTTGGATTAAGGAATGCTCAATCTGTACACCATTAACATTTTATGCTTTTCTCTTGTAATCCAAGTTTTATAACGGAAAAAAATTTTGACTTCAGAGTTTAAGTATTTATAGCAATGCTAGTACTTAAAATTAGTACAGAATTCATTGTAATTGCTATTTTCATTACAGTAATTAGATTTCACTGCATGATACAGCTCTCATTGCATGATTATGTTGTTCATGTTATAGTAGTCTGCTGAATGTACAAGTAGAAAATGAATAGCAAAAAGTGAATTCAAAAATGGCTTGATAAATGTTTGAATATATTTTTTCCTAAGTTGATTAATGAGTATTACATTCATACTTAGCTATTTATATTTATACACACATATGTAGGTCTGGTAAAATTATCCTATATCATTAATGATTATATATAGCAAACTCCAGAAAATCCAAAATTATACTTGCCACTTAAAATATTTTTTCCTGTGTGTGTGTTTTGAATTTTATATCTATTTACATTTGCTGATTGTATATGGTATTATATATTGGTAAGCTGGCCTAGGGGGAAAAAAAAGCATTGACCCATAGGGAGAAATCATTTATTTGACCAATATTTATTTAGAAAATTTCTCAAGCACTGAAGATAAAAATGAAATTAAACATTTCTAAACTTCTAAGCCTGAGACTGAAGCAGTTTCTTAGCCGTGTGTGGATGGATGTTTGAGGATAGCTCCATGTCCAAAAAATGTCATCAAGATACCTAACAAATTCATAAGGATATTTGATGAAAGAATTTGGTGCAGAAAGAGGCAATCTTGAGTAAATTTTCAATGGAAGATAGAAAACCAAATATTGAAAAGTATAGTATTGTCAAAAGCAACAATGTTAGTAGCTTTGCGTTCAAACTAAACCCTATTCATTCTTCCAGGTTCTATTCTAGGAACATAAGACAAAATTTTAAAAATCAAGAAATTCTTTGAAATTTTTTGAATTATAAACTTTTAGCTCTCAGGCATGTCTATAAATGCTGTGGAATTATACTTTCTCTTTTTTTTAAGAGATTTACTCTTTTTGAGATAGGAAACTTTTTTGAAGGGAAATGATGGCATCAGTTCAAATTTTCATGAATAACTAACTGTTAAGAGACTAAGCCATTAAATTATCTAGCAAAAAAGTTCTTATAATCTTTAGAAGAGCAAGCAGAATAATTGTTAATGAAATATTTAATCAAAGGCATTGCTGCCATAACATGTCTAGATCAGAGTTATAATGGGAAAACAGATTACATGACTATGTAATGTAACTCTATGTGTACAGCATACTTATGCCTGTGTTACAGACCTTTAAAGGGGAAGAAGTATGTCTCTTGAAAATAAGTGTGGGTTAGAACTCTAAAATGTCTGGATTCTCATCCTGACTCTGTCATGTATACCTACCCACTTAATCTGTCTGGGCTTTTTAGTTTATCAGATAGAGGAATGGATAATTCAGCGATTCATGCTCCTTTCCATAGCTTAGATGAACATAGTACTTAGCAAACAGGAAAGTAAACATCATCTGTTATACTGATGAATTGACTTTATTATCATGAACTCAAGAGATCATTGTTTGTGACCAGTGGTACAACAAAAATCTCAACATAAGTTTCTGTTATTTGGCAGTTGTGTCCAAAATTTATGTGGCCAGTATTTAATATTCCATTGATTAAATTCAGTTTTAGGGGGTTTCTGGAAGTATGCTTCAGTGCTAACTCATCCCAGAGGTCATGATAGACTGCTCTTCCACGAAGTATTAACCTATGGCTTGTGTTTTCTTTTGTTTTTTCTTTCTCACTAAGGCTATCTTCTATTTAATACCACTGAGAATCTTACAAACCCAAATAACTTCTTCTCTGTTTTATGATTGGGTATAATACTCAACTGAGAACTTTTTTAAAACACTCAAACATCACTCCCAGGATTGTGATTATGTAATTTTGGGGAGGGGCCCAGGAATTTGCATTTTTAAAACAAATACCCCAGGTGATTATTATGCAAGCAGTGTGTAGAGGCCATCTATCCTCTCTTTTGGGTTACTTATATTTCGTAATGAAATTTAAGATCAGCTTGTCAATTTGTGGGGGAAAAAAGGCAGCTGGGATATTGATAGAGAATGTGTTCAATTAGATCAATTTGAGTTATTGCCATCTTAAAAATAGCAAATCTTCGAATTCATGAACATGAAATATTGTTCCATTTATTTTTTCTTTACTTTCTTGCAATGATATTTTATAGTTTTCAGTGTACACATCTTGCACTTCTTTGTTAAATTTATTCTAAGTATTACTGAGTATACAGGATAAGTATATATTGTGCTATAGTCAAGCAACTTAACATACCCATGATCTCATATAGCTTCCTCCTTCCTTCTTTCCTTCCTTTCCCTTTCCTTCCCTTCCCTCCTTCTTTCCCTCCCTCCCTTCCTTCCTTCCTTCTTTCCCTCCTTTGCTCTTCCTTTCCTTCCTTCTTTCTTTCTTTCTTTCTCTCTCTCATTCATTCATTAATTCACTCATTCATTTCCAGCCCAGATCTCCTTCCTAATATCTATCCGCTTGGGTTTTGGCCATCTTCTTGTCTGTCCCAGGGACATACTAAACTCAGCATTTAAAATTAAAGTCATCATACACCTCACCAAACAAACAACCCAAATAAATAACCCATTCCTCCTTCTGTACTTTTTACCTTAGTGCATGGCCCAGTATCCTCACACCTGCTCAAACCAGAAACCTGGGCATCACTCTTTACCAGTTCTTCTCCAGCAGATACAAATCCTTCTCTCCAAATCACCAAGTCTTGTTGGTTTCTCTCTAAACCCATTTCTACTTCCATAATTTAAGCTTTCGTCTCTCATGGAGATTAGTTGGAAATTCTTATCTTTATAAAATAACCCATACAGCCAAGCTCATTATGATAATAAGATAAAAAATGAATAGTCAGTTTCTCTGCAGTGGTTACTTTGTAAAAAATTCAGGGTAAAAGGTCTCTGCACTGGTGATAGGTAAACAAAATGTGGTATATCCATAAATACTATCTATGGTATATCCATAAATATTATTCAGCTGTGAAAAGGATTGAAGTATTGATTCATACTACAAAATGGATAAAGCTTTCAAAACTTATGCTAAATGAAAGAAGATAGGCACAAAAGGCCATATATTATATTATTCCATTTATATGAAGTGTCTGGAATAGAAAAATCCATAGAAACAAAAAGTAGATGAATGGTTGTCAGGAATTGAGGGGAAGGAAGAATGGAGAGTGACTTCTAATGAGTACAGGCTTCCTTTTTGAGATGATGAAATATTGTGGAATTAGATAGTGGTAAGAGTCACACACGTTTGTGAATATGCTATAAACCACTGAACATACACTTTAAAAGGGTGAATTTTATGATATGGGGATTATATCTTTTAAAAATGCCCAAAAGAAGATCTCTAGAAAAAAGGGGGAAAATCTATAATCTATGTTGCTTTTTCAATAAATGATATGACTATGGTGGTGAAAAAATGCAAATGATACTTAGTTTAGGGTTTAATTTGTCAAGCGTCTTTTCTTCTATTCCAATACTCCTTCAGAGCTGCCTTCCCCCGAAATAGTTATGCATCTCTTTTTTCTTTTTCTTTTTTTTCATTCATTCATTTCAAGTCTCCAGGATACTGAAAATGAATAAAACACAGACCTTATTCTCAAGAAAAGGGGATTATTTTCTTTCCCTTTTTTTAACGGCCTAAAATTTACCCTTTGAACATAAGTATAATCATTGGCATTAAACTGCAAACTCTCTATATATTGAAAATTCTCAGTAAATAATTAAATAAACCTTTCCCATAAAAAATTAGGAAAATTACTAGGTTAAATGTTGATACTCTATCATATTATTTTCCATGTGTGGTAAATCTGAGTGTGCTTATGACTTTACAGTTTCTATGTGGGATACTGAAAGTGACAGATTTGAGATTTTATCACATATATGGTCTGAAGAGAAGGTATCTGAAGGGTAGAAGACTGAGAAGTCACAGCTACTAGAGCAAGAACTTGAAGATGGAGGAGGAGATGGGATCAGAAGTATAGCTGGATAGTTAGGCTTGAGCCAAAGGAAAACCAAATAAGAAATAGATAACTTATTAGGTAAGGAGTTGGGAAGTTGGTTGTCACTGCCTGATGGACTTAATTTTCTCAAACACACAAGAGACAAGAGTATAAGAGTTTAGAAGTTGAGTTAGGGGATTTGAAGATTTGTAGTAATCACTGAAGAAAATATGAGAAGTAGCTGACCAAGAACAAATTAAAGAGTTGATGTATAGTTCTGCAGCTCCAGCTGAAGGTTGGTGACCAACAATTTCAAGATACACCAACACGGAAAGAGCAGTTTGATCTTTTCCAGCAGTACTGTGTCAGTGGAAGTGTAGAAACAGAAAAGTCACACTGTAGTATTTATTGAAAAGTGGGAGTTTAGTGGACAGGTTGTTGAAAAAATGGCAGTGGAAAGAAACTAAGAGTGCCTGTGCAAATGTCAATGCTAAATAAGAAGGAAGAAAAGTCCATATGGAAACTGATAGAGTAGGAGAAAATAGAGGAAATCTAACAGTTGGAAAACTATATGATATATTAAATAGTTAAAATAGGGTTCTGGGAGGATAAGAGGTTTGAGTTAGAGTATGTCATTGAAATTTAAGATTTTACTGTGGAGCTATTCCATTAGTTAACAAATTATAAGACATGGTATTGGAGTGAGTAGAATGGCTGAAAGGTTATATATGTAGATAATTGGTGTTACATAAGGTTTGGAATTATGAGGCAGTTGGTAAGGTCTTTTTAATAAATATTTCAATTCCTTAGAATTGTGGTAAAATTGAGAACAGAAAAGAAAACTAAATCAGCTTCCGAGGACTTCAGTAAATGAGAGAGTGACCATCAGATAGGAAGAAAAAAAAAAAGAGAGACGTCATAAGCTGCAAAGAAATTTAAACTGTTAAATAAAAGTAGAAGAGAAATATTTAAGAAAAAGTAGTCACTAGCCTGAAATATTACAACCTATGAAGGAAGGATAAGTATTTGTCACTAGAGAGAACTTCAGGTTAAACAGTATGTCCAAGGAAGTACCGGATTTAGTTAAGACATGATAAAGATTGAGTGTTGCATTGTGCATAATGGAAAGGGTTTGCTTTGCTGTTGGTGTTGCCATGCTTTCAGGGTGGTCTTTTCGACTAACTCGTAGTATTTCTACTTCAGTACCACATTTCTATTCTTTGATATGAAATTGGAGATCAGTGGTAATTAAAATTTACTTGCACATCTTGTATAAATTTTGAAAGTTACAGAGTTTGACTTTGTATTGTAGTCATAGTTAGCAATTTCTATTAATTTGTATTTCTGTGGACACTGATTATTCTATCCTGTTATCACATAGAAACTCTTATTCAGAGATGCCTACACAGATTAATTTTTACTGATGAATTAATGTCATTATAGATAAAATTGCAACTTAGGGTTATATACATTAGAATGTTCATTAGCATTCATTTATATATTGAACTTTGTATCTGGCATTACCACTGTTGATTAATCTACAGGTCAATAATATTTCTATAAACTTATCTGCTATAGGGATAAAATGCATTTCTGTACTCTTTTGTGCACTTATTTCTAACATTTTTCCCATTGATTGTATGTTAGGGAGTAAAATAAATTTAGTATGAGAGTAGATAAATCATTAAATTGGAGTGGCTTCTACCATATGAAATAATAACAGAAGAAAAAAACTGCTGCAGTAACTTCCATCATATTCAATATTTATTTTTACAAGCCAATAAGGACAATGAATCCATAGCTGTTGTTCTAAACTAAATGCAACATTCTGACCAATGACTCCCTCATGACTATGTTTATCTCTCATAATAAACAAATTTAACATGTAGAAGTTTGATTTTTATAGAAATAATAAAAGAAAAAGTTTGAACCAAAGAGCTTTCATGTATGAGTATTATTGTCTGCTTAGGCTCTTGCTTCTTATTCCCTTGTGTGTATGCTCACATTGATTCTTGTACCTGAAGTGTGGTTTCTTCATGAATAAAGCACCTACCCATCCTTCAACACCCCACTCCACTATAAATTCATCCATGACGCACCTTCTTTTCTCTTCCTTCATAATTTATATACAATATTCTTCTTCTTCCTCTTATTTATTTATTTTTTTTTCTGAGACAGGGTTGCCCAGGCTGGAGTACGTGGCATCATCATAGCTCACTGCAACCTCAAACTCCTGAGCTGAAGCAATCCTCCTGCCTCAGCCTGTGCCAACACACCCAGCACACCCAGCTAATTTTTTTTTTTTTTTTGTAGAGACAAGGTCTCACTATGTTTGTTGGCCAGGCTGGTCTCGAACTCTTGGACTGAAGTGATCCTCCCGCCTTAGCCTCCCAATGTGCTGGGATTATAAGCCAGACCCACCATGCCTGGCCTGTACAATATTCTTTTACAATAATAGTTTCTCTTGTGGCATTCATTTTATCCCCTGTGATACAGTTATTTAAGTACATGTTTAATCTATCATGGTTGATTATTAGTTGGCTTTTTGAGGATAGAGTATCTATAATTTTTATATTTTCATTGTCCTGTCTTCCAACATCTATAATACCTCACCCATAGTAGGCACTCAATAGGAGTTCGTATATGAATCGAGATTATAATAAAGCAGTAAAAGTTTTGAAATGTGAAGAGCTCCATGAGAATAGAGGTTCCAACATAGTTCTTCTGGCATAATGCCACATCCAATATGCTCACCTCAATCTTCTTTGATAAAAGTTTTTAGATAGTCCAGGAAATCATTTATTTTTCCAATGGAAATAAGTCTCTTATTTATTTCAGAAAGCAGTGGAAATTATTTCGTAGTTTATTTTATGGCTCACATGAATTCCATTTAGGAAAGATTTAGTTGGTTGGTTGGTTTACTCGTTTGATACATGATTAATGGTCATTTCTCTCATCTTTGCACCTTTCAGCAGAATTCACTTTACACTATCCTTTTAGAACACACATTAGATTGCATAAGTTTGCCTTATTTTTAAATGCTGTCTAATGATCTCTTTTGTTATCTTTTCTTATGTTTTCTACCACTCCTGTTAAAATTCATAAAGGATTTTTACATATAATGATTATCATTTGGAGATGACAAAAATTTAAAAATTTATAAAATTACTCTTCTGGAACCTTTTATCAATATATTTTGAATAGATGATGTATAGGACTTAATACTGAAGTTGTCTAAAGACAACTGTGTATTTTCTAGAAATTCTATTAATTACCCAGCTTTATTTTACTATTTCTGTATATCATGGAGTATGAATTACTACCTAACACAGTAAACCTGTCACATGTAGAGACTTAAGACTTCCGATCAGGCACATTGGGGATTCAGCTGGCTTGTTTTGCTGAGTTATGCATGAGAACTTGATGCCATGTTACAGTGATTCATAATAAGCATACAATGAGTCTTCGTCATTTATCATCCAAAATTTATTTTCAGTATTATAAGAATTACTGCCTTATGTCCTCCAAAATATACATGAGAGATAATATACCATAATGTTTAAAAGTTAACTCGATTCAGACAAAACTGGATTAAGCCCAGGCTCTGCCAGTTTCTAAACAATATAAACTTGGGAAAATAAAAGCCTTTTTCTTCATATATTGGGGATAATAACAGTAACTTTCTTACAGGGTTATCATGAGAACTCAATGAAATAACGCCCTTAGGTCTCTTAACACTGTTCTGGCACATGACAAGCATTTGATAAATAGTAGAGATTGGTTAAAAAAAAAAAAAAAAAGGAAAGAAAGAGAAAATAGATATATAAAATTCCCACTTTTTTTTAGCTTTTTAGAACTGCATATTCCATAGAAACTTTCCTCACACTGCCAAATGACAATTCAAAGGAAGATAGATTCAACTTGCATTTTGTATAAGAGAAAATAATTTCTGAAGTACCAAAAAGATTTCATTATAAGATAATTTCATAAAGTAATGCAGTAGAGATTCTGGACAATGTTTATAAGGTTTGTTTTATAGTTTGATATTGTTTGACCTTAAATGGTAATAGAATTAAAATTATTTTATTCCTTAAATTACCTTCATTAATTCAGCAAATAATTTTGACCATCTATGTGCCAGACCCTGTTCTAAAATAGGGAAATAGTGGTTAACAAAATCTGGTTTCTTCCCTCGAAGAACTTAAGGGGAGGTAGGTAAGTGAACAAATGTTTACAATATAGAGGGGAAAGTATAAAAAATAATCATTTTGATTTGATAATAATACTTCCCATTAATAAAACATTTTAATAAGCCACTTAATTATCTAACTTAAAGCTCTCTATTAATTTTGAAGTGCAGGTTCATAGGAAATTGAAGTTGTAACTTTCGATGCAAAAGTTCTGTGTTCCTCCCACTTCACTATAGAATACCTTTTGAAGACATAAACTATGACAAGAAGAGACAAGTGAAATTCTTTGAGCATTGTATAAGGTAGAAAAACATTCTCAAAAGAAAATCCATGATTTTTATAGCCACTAACAATTAAAAAGTCTTTTTCTAAATTAATAGCTTAAGAACATATTTGAGAAGCTTAAACAGTTGTTCATAGCTCTGATGAAAATCAAGTATAAGGCTTTTAAAATCTAAAAAATACAATAATTAAGTTATGTATTATTTTGCACATGTGTCTCATAGGTTCTCTGTTTAGTCTTTTTTTAATCTTCCTACTATGTGAATCTGAAATGGCTTGTAGTTGAAATCAGTCAACAAGGTAAGAATACTTGGAAATATGAAATTATGTATTTTAAATTAGTGCTTTCTAAGTGTATTTTCAGAAAATTAATCCCATAAGCTGATACTTAAAAATGGCTTCATAGCCAAATAAATCTGGGAACTTCTACATATACTGTCCTTCTCATCAAGATTCATAGCATACACGAGCACCCCGAGAAGGCCTATCATAATGTTGTGTTTAAGCCAGCATTTCCCAAACTTTCTGTACGATGAAACTATTTTAGTATAATATTTTCAAAACTTATACAGGGAATGTGCTTAAAATTCAATGACATACTTTAATTTTCCATTTCTAACTTTGGTCTCTATTCCTCCATGAAATACTGATATGTATTCTTACTGAGCTTAAGCATAGGATTATGGTAGAAAATTTGGGGCTTCCCAGAAGAGATCCTTGGAACTGAAAAAACTTGCTATAGAAATTGATCTTGTCTTTAAAGAAGCAAACAGGTATGACTAGGACATAAATTGTAAAGTCAAGTAGGAATTAACACATCCAACAAAATAGAAAAGTGTTATCCAAGGATAGGAGATGAAATTTATTTCTCAATAATGACACCAAAAGAGGGAATACATAGAAATAGCTTATATAATTCAATAAGTGTCATGACTTTGGGTCATTTTTGCTGACTTCTTATATATTAATATATTTTAAAATTAAATTTACCGTGTCGTTTAGGGAATCACTTCAAACAAAGCAATTAAGCCATAGTGTAAAGAGATGGAGTTGACAAGTGACCCATTTTCTATCTTTTCTATCCTTTTCTCTGTGCCTCCAACAACACATTGGCTTGGGGCCATTAGCTGCTGAGATCAAAGAAGATACAGCTCTATAGCTCCATTTATGTCATATATACGTGTGTGCATGCATGTGTGTATGTATATGTATAGACACATATGGATACTATGCTCTAATGTAGCACATGCTTAGTAGAAGACTCTCCTAATTTCCTGCATTATGAGTTCCTCCATCCTACTCTTACCCTGATGTCTGTTTATTTCTCTATTTCTTATTTTCATTTCCAGGTTGGTTTTATATTGTTATTTAATGATTATGAGTCCATGACTTCCATATCTAATATTTTGACATATCATTAAACTTTACTATTTCTACCATACATTGGAATTCACTCTCTTTATTAAGAGAATTAATTCTGCATAGTATATGAAAGAAACCAGAAAATGCTCCGATGTTTGTCACATAAAATGTTTATCAAGATCTATCAATCTAATAATGAGTGAATATGATAAGGGAGTTATTTATAGACTCTTTTGTTAAGATAATATATTGCTACTGTATTGTCCTATCGTACTTTCAATGTCTTCACTATTTTATTTTAATCATCATTTTAATAGTAATACTAGTATCTCATTTATAGAGTGTTCTCCTGGTTAAAAACTGATTCTGTATATCATACATATATATATATGTGATATATTTACATATTTGTGTGTAATATATGATATTCATCACCACATAGATATATTTCTATATGACATATGTATATATGATATATGTATATGTCATTGGATTTTAATAGTAAACTTGAGAGATTGACAGAGGAGGTTCTATTATTTACATTTTGAGATGAAGATTCTCCTGGTTTAAGATTCCAATATTGCTCTAATGAAATAAATTTAGAATTTAGGTTTAATCTGTATAAGTGATTATAACTACAAAAATAAAAAGAACTTGTGTTTTAGGCATGCTTCTCTCAGAGAACAATAATATTTGGGGTGTACTAAAATTTTAGCTCCATGGCATCAGAGTCTTCATCCATCCTGGGCACTACTGTATCCCCAGTGGCCGGAACACTGCCTAGCATAGCATAGGTCCTCAACAAATATTTGTTGAAGAATGAGTGAATGCCTATTTCAGTCATTCTTTTTAACTTTTATTTATTTTTTATTTCAGCATATTACAGGGGTACAAATGTTTAGGTTATATATACATTGCCCTTGCCCCACCAGAGTCAGAGCTTCAAGTGTGTCCATCCTCCACATGGTGTGCACTGCACCCATTAGGTGTGAATATAACCATCCCCTCCTCCCCCCTCCCACCTGCCCAACATCGATGAATGTTACTGCTATATGTGCATGTAAGTGTTGATCAGTTGATACCAATTTGATGGTGAGTACCTGTGGTGCTTGATTTTCCATTCTTGTGATACTTCACTTAGTAGAATGGGCTCCAGCTCTATCCAGGTTAATACAAGAGGTACTAGATCACCATTGTTTTTTGTGGCTGAGTAGAACTACATGGTATACATATACCACATTTTATTAATCCACTCATGTATTGATGGGCACGCGAGTTGTTCCCACGTCTTTGCAATAGCTGCTATAAACATTCTAGTGTCTTTTTTATAGAATGTCTTTTTTTTCTTTGGGTAGATGCCCAGTAATCGGATTGCTGGATCAAATGGTGTTTCCACGTGTAGCTCTTTGAGATATCTCCATATTACTTTCCACAGAGATTGTAGTAGTTTGCAGTCCCACCAGCAGTGTATGAGTGTTCCTATGTCTCCATATCACACCAGTATTTATTGTTTTGAGACTTTTTGATAAAGGCAGTTCTCACTGAAGTTAAGTGATATCTTATTGTGGTTTTGATTTGCACTTACCTGATGATTAGAGATGTTGAGCATTTTTTCGTGTTTTTGGCCATTAATCTGTCTTCTTTTGAAAAGTTTCTGTTCATGTCCTTTGCTCACTTTTTGATAGGATTGTTTGATTTTTTTTCTTGCTGATTTTCCTGAGTTCTATATAGATTCTAGTTATCAGCCCTTTATTGGATGTGTAACATGTGAATATTTTCTCCCATTCTGTAGGTTGTATGTTTGCTCTTGTGATAGTTTCCTTGGCTGTGCAGAAGCTTTTTAATTTGATCCAGTCCCATTTATTTATTTTTGTTGTTGCTGTGATTGCCTTTGGGGTCTTCTTCATAAATTCTTTGCCTAGGCCAATGTCTGTAAGAGTTTTTCCAACCTTTTCTTCTAGAATTCTTATAGTTTCATGCCTTAGGTTCAAGTCTGTTATCCACTGCAAGTTGATTTTTGTGAGAGGTGAAAGGTGCGGATCCTGTTTCCGTCTTCTACGTGTGGCTATCCAATTTTCCCAGCACCATTTATTGAATAAGGATTCTTTTCCCCAGTGTATGTTTTTGTCTGCTTTGTCAAAGATTAGATGGCTATATGAGGATGATTTTATATCTGGGTTCTCAGTTCCATTCCATTGGTCTATGTCTCTGTTCTTGTGCCAGTACCATGCTGTTTTAGTTACTATAGCCTTGCATAGTTTGAAGTCTGGTAAATTGATGCCTCCCAATTTGTTCTCTTTGCTTAAGATTGCTTCAGTCATTTTTTTAAAATGTGATTTTTCATTAAAATAGCTGAACTCAGGCAATGAATGAGAAAGATAATTCTAAAAGTCAAGACTTTAAATATTAAATATTTAGATAAAATTTTTATTTAATTAATCCTTTAATTGTTATGAGATATTGTAATCATCATATTCCCTCTCTCGATTATATTTTTTTAATGATTCACTCTTAACATGTTAAAGTAGTACTTCTCTTTCATAGTTACACTGTTATACACAGAAAGCCACAGACCATTATTGGAAGGGACTTGAGATGTTACCTAGTACTCTGAACTAAAGTAGAACTCCTTTATCAGTGGTTCTCAAGCCAAGCTCATAAACAAATCACTGGGGGAGCTTTTAAAAAATACAAGTTTTCTGGCCTTGGCATGAGAATTCTATTCCAGTATAATCTAAATGTGATGATCAGTAACCCTGTATGGTATCACTGATAGTCGATTGCCCAATCTACTTGAACAGTTATGAACTCTCAACCTTATGAGGCAGTTCACATTCTTGGACATTTGTAATTATCAAAAAGACTTTTCCCAACTGAGCCAAATCTACTTTCTTAACTTGGAGGGTGACTATGAAGTTATTAACTTAATGATTATCTTTTAATTGGGCATATATCTTATGCGTTCCTTTGTATTTATGGTATATTTCACAATTTTAAAAACACAAAGACAGGATTGGAAGGAAGAATTGTGTCAGAGACTATCATTTTGGAATTGGACCAAGTTATATTTTAACCCGCTGATTTTATATATGTAAAATAACCAGTGGGTTAAATATACGTAATATATACATATATACTAGTTCTACATTTATTGGTATAATTCTTCATGTTTTTCATAGAGCTTTTATGCTCCAACCTTAGACTGCTGATCCCAAATTATGTGTTCTTTTCAATAGAACAGACTACTTCCACTACCAAATATTATTGAGGACCATAAGATATTTAATCAATTTAGTGACTTTTGAAAAAAATCCAGTTTTCAGTCTTTCTACTACTGTGTAAGGTGAGATAATGGAATAATAGCATAAAAAAGATAAAACTAACCACAAATAAGGAAAATATCTGTTTAGTAAACTATTTTATAGATAATTTTATTTTATATGGCTTGAATAGTTAAATTGAATAAATCTAGATAATTATAGACCTGAATTTGTCTCTGAAAAATAAATTGTTCTGATACTGGAATTCCTAGTTTATGTCAAATTTTATTCCTACTAGAAAGTAATTTTCATGTTCTCCAAGTGTATTTAAAATATTCTTACTGTTATTTTTAAATTATTTATCTTTAAGACAAAAACAACACCTGAGAGAAATTCTATGTTGGCATTTTAAATAGCATTTATTTCTGCATTAAGTGTTTGTTATGTTCCATTTATATCTACGTTTCACTTGCTATATAGTAATTGCTTCTCCATTTGAGTTATTTAATTTGGTGTTAAGTCAATACATCATATCTACATCTTATATTAAAAGGTTGTTTTGCATCTTTAGTACAATTTAAAAAATTATCAGTTCGTAATCAAGATATGAAAACACAGAGAAAAGAAGATAAAAGATGAAGAAGAGAACTAAAATATTGAAAGTATTAGCTAGTATATTTTCCCTAAGGAACATACAACTTGTATTATAAAGCATTTTTATTAGTCTTTTCATTGTATTATATACAATATATTATTAGTAGTATTTAAACACATTGGAAGTTTGCTCATAAATGTTAATACCTAATATTCCTTTAGGCAAAGTAAGACTCTAGAAACAAGATCATGTATTTTGAAAAATCTGGCAATTCCCTTTTTTCTGAATTGATGGGTTAGATAGAGGTCCACATCTTAATCATTAGAATAATCACTGCAGAGAATGACAGACTAAAGTCAACATGCCTACGATGCTTTTATTGTTCAATTTTTTCTTTTTATACTCATTTAAATTTTTCATTTAAATGAATTATTAAGCTCTAATAACTTTAAAAATTTTAATTTTTAATTTAAAATTGTTAAGCTTTAACTTTTAAGGTTTGTATTGAGGTATTGCAAATTTTTAACTCTAATAAGTATGAGAACACCTGCAAGTCAATATTTCCTTATGAATTGGAAATAACTAGATGCTTTATTTAGGAATATTACTACATAATATTAATAATTTATAATAATTGTTCTATAATAACAAAATGTAAGAGTACTGATCTGAAGCTAAGACTATAAATGTATTTAAATTTGCATTCAATTTATTATAAACCCTGAAATGTGATATTAATGGTGGTGATTAAAATCTTAAACTTTTAGCAAAATAAATTGCATAGGAATAACAGCTACCCTTCATTTCTTTTAATTTCAGAAATAGTTGCTATTCAAGAAGGTCTTTTATTAAATGTTCAGTTTCTTCGGTGCTAGATTGACAATAGCATGCTTGATGTCTTTACTGAGTCATTAAATATTCTGGTTCCAGTATTTGTATATTTATAATGAGAATTACATGCACAAAATGAACTTTTAGATAGTTCAGTGAGAAGGAAGCAAGGATTTTTAACCTTATTATAAACAAAATCTTTAATTGTTCCTAACAGTATAAAAACAATTGCTCAGTGAATCTGGCATTTACCAACTAGAAGTAAACTAACTTGAACGCTTATTAATCATGTTTTACTCCCATGTTTAACCAGAAATAGGAAAGTGTAGAAACTGCCTACACCAAGTTAACTGAGATTTCTTCTAAAGGCAAGATTCGCAGGATTTTCTCCAGACTATACTACCTGTGACTCCTACAGTTACAGTATTATAATAGTTGTCAAGGGATGTCAAACTCAAAACCCTAAAGGGGTAAGCAGGTAACATATGTGATTGAAGCAAGTCAGGTTTAAGTACTAGGTAGTGTTGGGAGTGGTGGTCAATTGGAAAGTATATTTTCCCATTAGGGGGTAATGACTGCTCCACTTCAGCTAGTTATTACCATACAGGAATGTGGCAGTATTGCCAGATCTGATGTTTCAGAAGCCCAGGAACCCTAATTCTTATGTTAACTTTGTAAACAACTCTTCTAGCCAAAGAAAGTATACCAGTGAGCCAGATCCAATGGGTGGGCCACCAGTTTGCAATTGAAGTAGTAATTATTGTTATAAAAGTGACCCTAAAAGTTCCAAACAATCAAAAAAAGAATAAACCATATTCTTCATATCATTCCTTCTAAGTCAGAAAACTGCTTATGTTTTAGAACAGTTTTTAGTAATGTGAGTACAGATTAACCAGAATATTGCATCTCAAAAGTATTCCTATTAATAAGGTTTTGCTGTAATAAAATTTCACAGTACTCATGTGTGTGCATGTGTGTATGTTAAAAGCAAATTAAACTTTGGCTCTGCCTCATTTTCCTCAGATAACAAGCAAAATAATGGGATGTTATATAGAATTGTTGTGTAGAATACTATAAAGATTGCTGTGCAGGCAACTCTGAGGTGAGCTCTAGCTTCCAGATGTCCCCAGGGAAGTTTAGCCCCAGGCACTTACAGCAGTGACCTGTTCATTAGCACACCCTCTTTGGGCTTCCTTCTCTTTGCTGTCTCACTTCCATACTCCTCATGGTAGGCAGAATGGTGACCCCCCCAAAGTTGTGCATATCCTAATCCCCAGAACGTGTGAATATGTTAGCTTACATTGACAAAAGAGATTTTGCAGATGTGATTAAGGTTATGAAACTTGAGATGGAGATATTATCTTGGATTATCTAGGTGGTCCCAATCTGTTGCTATGGGTCTCTCAAAGCTGAGAATCTTTTCCAGCTGGTCAGATAGAGGCAATATTGTTGGCTTTGAAGATGGAGCAAGGAAGGCTATGAGGCGAGGGATATAGTGGCTTCTAGAAACTGGAAAAGCAAGGGCTGCCTGCACCTTCATTCTAGCTCAGTGAGATCTGTGTCAGACTTCTGACCTACAGAACTATAAAGTAATAAATGTATGTTGTTTTAAACCACTAAATTTGTGATAATTTGTTATAGCAACAATAGGAAGTTAATTCACTCCTCATTTTGGGATTACCTCTAAAATAAACAATTTGCATTCAAAATAAAAAGAAGTGCTGTACTGGTTCTTAAGCCTCTAAGAGTAGAGCTAATTATAGAAATGCTAAATATGTATAAATAAATGATCTTGCCCCATGTAGAAAACTGTGTTTTCTATTATTTATAATATGACAACATAGATTAAGGGGAAATTAACTTAATCTTTATTGAGATTGCTAGAAAATAGAAAACCCTTACATCTGTTCTGAAGTGGTTCTAATAAAAGCAGCTCTTTAAAATGCAAAAATAAATATTCTTAATTGGTTTAGGATTTACATTGGTATAAGGTGACTTAGGCTGACTTTTATACATTCAGCTGGTAGTTTTAGAATTTGGGAGTTACTGTATAATTTACCATGAAAGAGGATGATTTCAGTTTTGTTTTTAACCTTGACCAAGTGTTTTGGACAAACCAAAAGAGCATGACATTATTACAGCAATAATTTCTTTAGGAAGGTAGATAAGATACCTTTAAGAGAAGCATTTTTCTTTATCATTCTAACTCAAGTATAAAGGATAGTTACATATTTCTCAGATTTATCTTTTAAATGATAAAGGGATTTTCTGATATCACTTTAAATATAATAAAGTATATATTGTATGAATTTGGAATAATTTTGTATACACTGAGTAACATCAATAATTGTGTATTGGAAATCTACTGACAGCTTTGTCCTTTTTCTAATCTAGTAGGTCATAAATTTATTTGTATAAGATTAATTCAGCTTTGTTTAAAATTCATCACACTGTACGTATTAATATTTTAAATTATATGAATAATATAGTTGAGCACAGAGTATATATTTTAGCACATATTTCTGTATTTAGTGGATATCTTATAATCTAATGTATTCACACTGAATTATAGGTTTAGGGTAATGGTACTTTAAAATTTGTGTAAGAATATATAATTTTGAAAGAAAATTTATCTTTAAGAATTTCCAGGGAATATAATTGCAAACAAAATAATCTTCACATTTCTATTGATTGGTCATGTGGCCTGCAGCCTACCCAATATATGTACATTTAAGTAGTTAAATGTATAATTAAAGGGAATTCTTAAGCCATTGAATTGATTTCTTACTAGTGAAATTTATGTTATGATTGCAGAAATTGTTTAGAATTATATCAGGAACTCAATAAATGAAACTAGATAGCAGTTCTGAACAGAATATGATATGAACTTCCATTGGCATTGGCTGCTGAAATTTCAGCACAGGAGGTAAATTATGGGATGGGAGTAAAAATACTTCCAATAACTGACAAAGTTATGATGATAAAGGAGTTTCCTTTTTTGAACTCTATTTTACCTGTTTATTTTGATAGATAAGATATGAAAATTTTAGAATGTTTATGTGGTGTGAGATACTATTATTGCTATAATAGAAGAACTTACAAGAAAAGTGTATGTGAATTTATGGGAAAAAATCAATAAGAAAGATTATCTCAGCTTCTAGTTGATAATTATCAAAATTCTTATGTTAAAGTTTTTACAGTGTTTTAGTCAGTTTAGGCTGCTATGTTATGGAAAGCTCTCTCCTGTCTCTTCTTGTAAGGACAGTAATCCCATTAGGAGGGCTCCACCCTTATGACCTAATTACCTCCCAAAGGCCCCATCTCCAAATACCATCACTTTAGGGATTAGGGCATCAACATATGAATTTGGGGTGGGGTGGGGGGCACAAATATTCAATACGTAGCATATGGTTAGTATACCTAATACATACTCTTTTTAATCACTGTATAGAACCAGAATTTATTGTACTTTAGGCATGCTGTAATTACAGATTTATTTTAATCTATATATATGGCAGTTACAGAAAAATGCTTATCAAGATACACTTTGCCTGTAAGTTTGAAAACTAAACATTTTCAAATAAGCTTAAAATGCCCAATGTTCAGTTATTCATTAAAGAAGAATGAGATTATCTAAAAGTTAAAAAAGATTATTTTTAAGTTAAAAAATTATGGGATGGTATTCACATTTGTTTACTTCTAAATTTGATTTCTCAATGTTCCCTCTGAAGCAAAATTTACAATGCAAAATAAAGCATGTCTGGTCTAGTTGTGTGTTTCCAACTTCTACCTGGTGGTACCTATGAATCAAATACTCCCTGATGAAGTTCAATACGGGCAATTAACCATTCTTGCCTATCATATTGCTGCAGTCTCGCTCAAAACCCATAGTGACTGTGAAATTGCCCTAGAGCCTTCAAAGTGGCACATTCTTATTTGCTACTTGAACGGCAAAAACAAATACATGTATGGATAAAAAATGATGGAGATTTATTCTGCCATGTTTAATAAAAGATTATTTCAGAATTCTATTTGTACTTAAAGATAGTAAAACTCTCGTATTTTTAGACAAATGTAGAGCAAATTGTGAAAAAGTGAAGTTAGTGTTAAATACTTTTCTTAGCATATTTCCATGTGCTATAGTAGAAACAGCACTGGATTGTATAGACACTAATTCCATCTCGACTCTTAACACTCTATGACACCTGGGGAAGAATTTTCATTTCTTCGGACTTCCATTTTCTCACTCATATAGAGAGCAAACCAGATAATCTTCAAGTCTCTTTTACAACTCGGATTTAGCTCATCATAATTTTAGCATCTAATGTTAACATTGAACATTTAATCTAAACTCCAAAAGAATGTGGGCTAGATCATAGTTTGCAACTTAGAAAATTGAATACTTACTGCTTTTTACCCAAAAATATGAAGCACATTTATATTAATATTATTATTTGAATGATCCATTTAATTCCTGAAGTTAGTTATTAGCAATTTCTTGAAAAAATATTTAGTAACCTTTTCCTCTATGTTTCCTTCCTCTGTTGAATAATGTTGAGGTGTGTTTCTAGACTGATCTTTGTGTTTGTATGTTAGTAATTTCAGCATCCATCAACCCAAAATAATAATTCATTCTCATCAGAATTGCATATTGCCTTAGATTAAATAAATAACTCATTAACTAAAAAAAGGTAAAGGCTACTCCTATTCACTGATTTCGTTTATTTTATAATATGTAATGTATGATCAAATTAAGATGATTTTTATTTAAAACTTCTTAATTTTTCTAGGAAAAATGATCTTAGACAACAACTTAAGAGTATTATAAATTAAAATACAAAGAAGAAAGGGGAAAAGGAAAAGACTTAAAAAATGTTACATTTTTCCATGTGAAGATGTACTCAATTAATTCCATTGCCTATTGGAGTGTAGTATTGTATTATATATAGGACTTTTTCTAAAAGTTCCAGACCTTTCCTTCTAGTCACTATGGAAATGTAGAAAATGAACATGTAGATTAAATGAGTACTCTCTCTTTTTAGTAGTATTTCACAGGAAAATGAACTAATTAACTTCCTTTCTTCTTTCCTTCTTTCTTCCCACACCCTTTCCTCTCTTTTCCTCTTTCCCTCCCTTTCTTTCTCTAACCATTCTTCTAGCTGCTACACATTGGCAATTGTAGGGGTTTCTAGGGAGATACTGAGATACATGAAAAACAGTTCTTGCTCTAAGAAGGTCAAGGCTAGTGTAGGACATGGACATTTAAATAATTACAATACAATTGTAATAACTGCTATTAGAAAGGAATATTCAACAATTATTTCATAGTTAAATATATTAAATGTTACATAGTTACATATATCAAATAACAGATAATTCCACATTTTCCTTGAGTAAGGAAGTAAATGTAAATAGGAGGAAATCTTGGGAGGTACCAGTTAAGCCATAGTAGAACCAAAGATTTTTAAATACAATAAAGCAGAAGTCCTGAGACAAAAATTCACATCCCTAGTTCTGCCGTATCCGAGCATATGGTGTATCATCTCAGACTGTTACTATTACTAATAATCTAAAAATTATTTTAGTTTGGTTTTAATAAGGAGCTCGTTTTGAGAAGTAGTGATATCAAGAAGAGGATAAGAAAGGGAAAAATCCAAGACTATTACAAAGAATGCATCAATAGGGTTTGGTGATTGATTGAATTACTTCATTCATTTATTTAATAAGTATCTATTGAGAGCTTATTAAGTGCCAGGCCCTATTTTAGACGCTTTGAATACAGCAGTGAACTAATGGACAAAATTCCTGCCATCGTGGAGTTTACATTCTGATGGAAGATACTGATAAAGAAGTGCAATATATATTGGGTGTAAAATGATGATAGTGAAAAGAGCGATAGTGTGTACCAGAGTCAGAGGAGATGAAGCATTGCCCCACTGCCTAGAAAGCAGAATTAGGATTGAAATCCTGAAAGCAAATGGAGATTTAAGAGTTCTGTGCTCTGTGTGGGATTGAAATTAACAGGGATAAAGGGGCTAGGTAATGAGATCTATACTGATAATCTGAAATCTGAAAGGTAAGTGAGGCTGTAAGTGCTGGGGTTAGGGTAAGGGTTAGTTTTTACCAGGAATGCACAGAGTTCTAGGGTTTATGTCCCTCAGGCATATGGTGAGGGAAGGGTGAACTTACACAAAACAGTTGAAGCTCAGGCGTTCCTTCTAAACCTGAACATAGGAAGCAAAGGGAAGGAAGAAAGTAGAAATGCGCTCAGTGTTCCTATTTTGGGTAATTATGACTATTGAAAGAAAATTTGGGATATTGAAAGGGTTGGGAGTTTTAGGCAGATGAAGAGTAAAAGATTTTAGAAATTTTGTTTTTATATAAGGCCTGAAATTGGCCTGAAGCTAATTAGAGAGTGGGTCTGCCTATTTCTACTTAGACTCATACTTAATCTGTTGAAAGGAAATAAGAACTACCCATGTTATTATTATTGAAATAGTTATTAAGTTCATGTTTAACTTCAGCCTCTAAAGCAATGATCATAAAAATAAGGCATTAATTATGCCACCTTGAAATTATTTTAAACTATTTACTCTGCAGACATTTAAATTTCCTATTATCATATATACTTTCTGAATAGAGTACTTGAATATTAACAAGTTTTCTTTTCAGAATCCCAAGAAACATGATTCTAAAGAAAGTTTTCTTATACTGCTAAATAAATAAAGTTAACAATATATGATTTACTAAATGACACTATATTTTGGTATCTCAATTTTCAACTTGCTAAGGTCATTGCCTTGTTGCCATATTATTTTTGTATAATATGATTTCCCCAAAAATGCTCAATAAATTAGAGTGAAGTGGAATGACATTTTAGACAAAGAAAACATTTGTATTTGAATATGGAAGTGCTTAGATTTTTATCATCTTAAAGGAGATATTTAATTACCTTTTATAAAATGTTTTGTAATGCTAACTTTCATTCAATTTGTGTATTTTTTTGTTTTATTTAATGTGGACTTATAGGAAATGATCATATGATATTCAAACAACTCTAAAGGCTTTCATTTCTAATTATTATAGGCAATAATTCTGAAAAGTCTGAGTTATAGAAAAATCATCTATATCGTTTAGTATAGTATGAAATGCACCAGCTCATTCTACATAGGCAACAGTTTCCTCAATTAAAAAAAAATAATAAAAACCTCTAAGAATGAATTTTTACAGTAATCGTAAAATAGTGTTTAAGACTCAATGAGTGGCTGGGCACGGTGGCTCATGCCTATAATCCTAGCACTTTGGGAGGCTGAGGCAGGAGGATTGCTTGAGACCAGGAGTTCGAGACTAGCCTAAAGCAAGAGCGAGACCCTGTCTCTACTAAAATAGAAAAACTAGCCAGGTGCGGTGGTGTGTGCCTATAGTCCCTTTACTCAGGAGGCTGAGGCAGGAGGATCTCTTGAACCCAGGAGTTTGAGGTTGCAGTGAGCTATGGTGATGACACAGCACTCTAGCCCAAGTAAAAGAGGGAGACCCCATGCTAAAAAAAAAAAGAAAGACACGATGAGTATGTGAGTATGACAGATGTTATTTACACTAAATTTTTTATTATGTGCTTCAATGGAAGACAATAGTCTGAGGTACAACAGTAGATGATTTTAAAAAAATAACATTTATGTACAAAGTAGGTATTTCCATTATTTCTTAAATACATTCCATTTGGGAAGAGAACATGGCCAAATCTGAAATATTGGTGGATTACAAAAATATTGCAAAGGATGATTAACTTGTATTTTTTAGCCACTTTTAATCTATAGGATTAAGGATGATTGAAATTATTTTCAAAGCTCAAAATGCAAATGGTCGAGTGTTTAAAAATCTGTAATCAAAAATCATTTCAAATCTTACAGGAAAATAAGAGAATAGTAAAGTCAAAAAATTAATAAGATGCAGAATCAAGTTAAATTAGCAAATTTCCAAATAAAATTTTCATAAACACATGAAAAATTCCAAAATTTATTTTCTTATATTATTTGTGAAGCATAATAAAGCACAAGTATGCCTGTATGTGGAATCAACAACCTAAGCGGATCTGTACCAACTTTCTACCAACTACTGTACTGAAAATAACATTTTGTTTTTCTTAAATTTAAAAGCAGCCAGTGCTAAACAAATTTTAAATTTAAAGACATGCAATCATATCTGCATGTGAGAGAGAAACAAACAGTTTGCTTGCTTCAAAATCATTCTTATGTATATACTTACCAATATAAAACAAAGAAGCTAATATAGCTCCAAATATACTAAGAACTAATTAAAGATAAAGCAGACCATCTTTTAGCTAAAAGGCTAAAAGAAAATGTGGGTAACCAAGCTGGAGAAATCCAGTAATATCTGCTTTCTGCTTGCCGATAGACTTACATAGAAATTTCACCATAAAATCTTGTCTAAGCTCAGAAAAGGCAAAACTAACCAACTAGGATGTTTTAATAAAGTCACTTTTTATTAGCCTGTACTAGAGTTTCTTAAATGGTTTTTGCATGTCACTTGCAATAGAATCTCCAGAGAAACTTCAAAACTCAATTTCTGGCTCTTGTGCCAAAAGAGAATTCCCTAGGCTAAGGCTACAGACTGTATTCTTAAAAAGCTCTTCAAGTGGTCTGGTGAATAGTAAAATTTGATAACTATCTTCTAATTCATCTGGAAATTGTGTACTTCATATACTTTTCCAATTGGACAATATAAATCATGGGTAAAATTTAGTGTTTGTCTTTCTGCCCCACTGCCTTGGGGGATCTTCAGTGTCTGGAATTATCCCCAAAAGCTTTGCCAGAAGAGAAGCAGACATGTCCAACCTGCAATAAAAGGAGCTGAAAACCAAAGATTACAATCAGCATTCTGTGATTTGTTAGTTTGCCCCTTGAAGAACAAGGAGCACTTTGACTTACTTGTCATGTCTATAAATGTGTTACCATTAAATGTGAAAAACAAGAAGAGCAGAAGAGATTGGATCAAAAGATAGTGAGTGGTGAGTAGCTGCTGCAGCAAAGCTGAAGCAATGTAGGTGATAAGGCTCAGGCTCTCACCCAGAGGACAGAATCTGCACAGAGGAAAGACTGAAATCCAAACAGTACATACCATTGCGTTGTGCTGCCCATAGTAAAGGACCATGTTCTGTACACATATAATTCAGGACGTCTAGACCATGTTCTCTCAGAGTTAGTGTAGCTGAAGAGAAAGTGTCTTCATTTCTGGTCAAGCTAAAAATCTGCACACTTTTAAATGCCAATTGACTAAGCAATGTGTATTTTAAGGTATAAGCTTCTTCGCTTCACGAGAGGCAGTGCAAACTCTGGGGCCATTTTGCTTTTGTGTAAGCCCTGATTCCAACACCTCACTCAAGTTTTATAACGTCTCAGTTATCTCATCTTTAATCTGGATAGTAATAGTACTTACATCAGATTCTTTATGAGGTTTAAATTAGTTAACATATGTAAACCACTTAGAACAATGCCTAGTACATAAGTGGTTATTGTTGTTATTATTATTCAAACTAAGACAAAATCAAAGATCTTGAGTAAAATGTCATCAAATCATAAAGCTTTGGAAGGGTGTTGTGGCATAGCAAATAACACAGTTATGATCACAGGAAATCTCTTGAATAATTGTAGAGAACTAATAAAAAAATTATACCTTAATGATGGCCAACTTACACCATAATGTATGTAAATAAATCAGGTGTCTCCACTTTGAAAACAAATAAGAATTGATTACCTGTTCTTAAATGTATGTTATTCTTGGTGACAGATAATTATAATCCTGGATCTTTAAAAGGGTCACACATGCTTAACCACTCTAAAACTGAAAGCTAAATCTAACTTTTATAGCTGTGGGGAAAAGCTTTTAGAGATCCAAAATATTTGATGAATAAATGAATAGCTGTTGATCCCTGAAGGTCTCTTCCAACTTTATAAGAAGTGAAATTGTAATAAGAGGCATTTATCTTTGCTGACCTTCTTTGTGTTTACAAAGTTTCTCCTCCTCAGAAGCAAAGTTTAGTGTTGGCTGATTTAGGTGTCTTGAGATTGAAGCTAGGAGGTGGACTAGATGACAATGAGATTTAGTTCAGGGCTGTAACTCTAGTATTTTCCTAATAAAAACCAACTTCTATCCACTTCTAATCCCCAGAATCCAGAGGGTCCTTCCTTCCAGGGAGGAATTGGTATTTTGGTCAGTTTTTGGTCCTTTGCAACTTCAATGAAATATACTTTCTAAACTCACTTGAGGATATCAAGACTCTTCAATGGCTAGATAACAAATAGTTCTCACAAAATCAAGTGATGGGTACAAACTGATTTTAAAAATAACCTTTGGGGCAATGAAGTTTTGCTGATGGAGACATCAGTACTGCTATGTAGTACAGTGCTTAAGCAAATGGTCTCCAGAACCAGGTAAACTTGTGTTTAAGTCAAAACCACGTATCAGCTTGTGATCTTCTCATATATTCAGTTTCCTCTTCAGCAAAATAGGGATAATTGCCTACCCGAAAGATTGTTATGAATGTAAATGAGATAAAAAATATATGAGGTGCTTATAACACAATGCCTAGCATGGGGTAAGCATTCCCTACATGTTAGACAAAGTTAGAAGCTATTGTTTTTGATGTAGTATGATCAAGATATTTTGAATGAAACTGAAAATTTTCAGCACATTGATGGCATTAGTAAAAATTATTTTTCTAAAAAGCAAGAAATAAGCTTTTATAAAGATGCTTTGGTCTTTTATTTCCTCAGTATTTTTCAAGATAGAAAATCCCTGCAACTACACTTGCCTCAAGAGGTAAGGGTTAAAAGAGAAAGTGCAAGTTTTCATCAGGGCCACTCTGAGGCTAGTACCCATTCAGCCCTAAGTTCTAAATTGTCTGAAACTCAGAATAATAAATAATATTTATAATTATTATCCTTTTGTCAAGAAAAAGTAAAATTAGTTCAATGACTTTTGTAAAAGGCAGGAAAATATATATTACCATATATATTTTTAAATTTTAGTTAAATATCAACTCTCTAGAATATTCACTTATTTCATGTTAATTTTTCCATAACTGTGCCCACTCTTGGCTATTCTAAAAGAAGATATTCTAAATTATCTTATTCTAAAATAAAACCTTGGCCACTTAAAGCTATACTTTTAAAAATTTAAATTATAGTTATCTCAGAAGTGACCTAAGGAGTCAAAGAAAAAGAATAACATGGAAGTAAAACCATTAATTCTGCAAATATCTGTTGAGTCTGACTCGTTTGTGTTCAATGTCAACATTTAACCCAGAGCTGTTACCTAGTAAGAGTTCACTATATGTTGGAAGAATGAATGAATGAGTAACTGAATGAATGAACAGCATGTGTTGTGTATAGCATTGTGTTTAAGAGTACAGGCTCTGGAACCTGACAGGTGGGTTTGAATCCTGGCTCTCCCACTTACTATCTGGTGTGTGCATGTGATCTTGGACAAGTCACTTAGCCTCCCTGCACCCCCTTTTCTTATCTATAAAATTATGATTATAATAATAGTTTCTCATTGGATTGTTTGAAAAGTAAAACTAATGAAGTGTTTATAACAGTGGCACATAGTAAGCAATAATTATTTGCTAAAACAAGCAATAAAAAAGAAATAGAAATATAACTTTTGCCCTCAAAGACAAAATTTATACATGAAATACTGACACTTAAAGTAATGGACTACTGATTTAAAATTACTGGGAATAAATATTGGCTTGATAATTAATCTGTTGCCAACTGATACTGACTGACCAAAAGCAACATCTCATTTCCCGTATGCAGGCCAACAGGGGGGTTGGATCTAGTCTGGATTAACACTCAGGAATTGCTATATCAGACCATGTTTTAACCCATATAGCCTAAGGTGCTACAAACGATAAATAAATTTTTTAATCTTATGAATTTAAAAGATAGTAAAGCATTCAATTTAAAACAGCTGAAATGGGGAGGGTCTTATGAGTCTAATGAAATGACAGCTAATTCATCGTACTGGGGAGATTCCCAAATCTGCTAATTTTAGGAGTGGGAATGATCTAGCACTAAATTTAAATTCTTCCCAGCTACCATCTGGTCAGCAGGGTTATACCGCTAATATGGACAAGAACATGTCTATCCAGTTTGGGGGTGGGGGGTATTTAGAAATTCCTCTGTCCTGGTGAGTTGGATATTTGATCAAATAATTGCCAAAGGCATTTTTAAGAGTAACGGCTTTCCAAAAGGTTACCAAAAAATACATTTTAACTACCCAAATAATGAGTTTTATGTTCTAATCTTTGAGGAATTATGTAACAGAATAAAGAGTAAGATTTGTTTAACTCTCAGCTGTGCCTTATTTTATTAAAACTTTGGTTTCTTTGATATGCTAGACTGAATTTAAATAGTTTCACCTGTTTTAAATAGAGGGGCTAACTATATTTTAAATTTGTAAGAGAAAAAATATATATGTTGTTTATAGAATCTTAGGCTTACCGAGCTAAGATGTGATCTGATTTGCAATTCCATATGTTACTCTAGACTAGATTCAAATATAATTTCTTCCTTAAATTATGCCTTACATCTCTACTTTAACAAGTGGCTGAATAGTAAGTAAAAGTGGTACATTCTAGACTAGATTGTTTTTATGTAGGGACAAAACCGAGACTTAAGAATAAGATTTTATTACGGAAATCAATAAAAACATTTGCTGACATCCCACTGTATGCTTTAATTTTCTGCACATTGTTGAGAATAGAATCTAAATATAATATGTGGTTCCTGGAAGATGGGAGGATTAGCTTAAGTGGAAGAAGGAGGAAGCTGATTCAAATTAAGGTGATGCTTTCTGTATCAGAATAGAAGCAAAAATGAGTTCATCATCAGGCAAGAGTATGGCCTAGATAGAACTGAGGATTATTGTGAAGTGTACAGATGGGCAGAGATTAGTGTTATTCTTTAATTTCTTATCTGAAATTCTTTATTATTTGATGTCTCTACCATTTCCTTGGCACTTATCCTGTTCCTTGGATAGTTTTATCTTTATGCTTTATCTAGCAAACTAGGTTATAAGTGGTTTTAGAACAAATGCTGTCTCTTATATTTCTTTTAAATTAGCATAGCATTGACTCCAGTGGTTTGCACAGGGTAGATGTACAAATAAATTTTTGTTAATTGATTCACATCTATACATCTTTAAGACACTTATTGGGAAATTTTGTGTACTTTATTATAAGTAAATATTTATTGAATAAGTGGTTTACAAAACTTACTAAATTCAGCTTGAACCTTAGTATTTAATTATCCATACATTACTAGGAGTTTTTTATTCAAATGATAAATTTATTCAATTCATTTATTCAATAAATTCTTTCCTTGGAGCTATTAAGTGCTACGTATCAGGTAGGCAGCTGAGGTAGCTGACAAAGTGAACTATACAAGTGCTGTGAGAAGAGAGCAAACAATTGCAATAGAAGAATTTCTGTAATGGATATATAGTAAAACCCGGACAGAACAACATAATTGACATCTGAAAATTCATGATGTCAAACACAATGTGGATATATCGTTAGGTGCATGAAATTATCTAGGTGAGCCTATACACCTAGCCGTCCTGCTGCATGCCCGCTGCCCATATTCCAGTTGAAATTTGGCGCCACCTGGTGGCAGTTTTCTAAAACTCAAGTAAAAATAGCAAAACTAAAGATGATTCTGAATCCTGTGGCTGACTGAGGACTATCAGTGTAGTGGCAAAAGTCTGGGCACCTCTTTATTGATTTCCCAAGCCCGTGGAAGAGACTTAGGGGACCTAACTTCCACCTCCCTGCTTCTCAAAATGGGCTTGAGAGCCTTGCCATCCCCATCACATCCCCCTCTTAGACGATAAGAATTTGAACCCACCCCTGTTTGCCAACAGGTGCTAGGCGGATGATGGGAGCAAACTAGCAAAAATATCCAATTTCACATTATTGTGGAATGTTGCAGGGTTTTCAGTTATGTACTGTTGGCATAAGAGAAAGCACATCAAAGTTGTCCAAGCTAATGAGGAGGGAGACTACGGAAGACTTCTCAGTTGACTTAGGAGGAAATCGAGGATTGGGGTTTATTGGGGAATGTTTCTGACAGACACCTTTATGTAAATTGGACTGATTTAAAACCAAATAGGGGTAATTTATATTGAATAATACAAGCACTACAGGATTTTGAAAAGAAGTAAATAGTGGGATACAATTGGCATTTTATTTTATTATTGTGGTTGTAGAAGTAGAATGGATGGAAGGAAAGAGAAGATGAAGGTAAAGATTCCTACTCTTAATTGCAGCTAGTAATTTTCTAAACTGATAAATACATATATTTTGTTTTACTGGCAAATGCATATATACATTCAAATAATTTTGGAAGCTATTCATTTTTCTTTCCTATTTTGTATGTTAATATAATTAGAAGTAAGATAAATGCATTTTGGTGTATTTGTTATTTGCTTGGGTAGAATATTCATGTTCTTTATTACTCTAAGCTTATTAACTATTATTAAAAATTCTGCTTTATAGACTTTCTTTTTGGGTCATTTTAGAATTTGTCTTTTGTAATGGAATTAGATTGAATTCCATAATATCTATTCCCTTAAATTTACAGTTGAAGAATTGAGGCCAGGGATATCAATATCATATGTCTGCAAGTATATGCTATCTAGTGCTAGAGTTGGAACTCCAGTCTCATGAGCCTAGGTCCTTATTAGCTAATTTTGCTAATGATTTAAAAGCATCAAACTACCCTCTAATGGGCCAAATACTTGAATTTCCACCCTAACTTTTCTCTGACCTGCTATTACAGGAGGACATGAAAGCAAGTATGTTGATTGGGTAGGCAGAGACAGAGCTCTGATGGTAGGGGTTCTAAAATTCCTGACTAGGGCATATAAGAGAGTGAATAAGCATGATTGCCACAGTGTAACATAATGCCTGCCGTGAGGTAGGGTAGTAGCTACATGTAGGTAGACAGTAAACGCAGGTCTGAAAGAATTGAGCAAAACAAAAGGAGTGACCTGAATGCTGTTTACTAAATAGCAAATGAAGACTTACTATCTTTTCACATGGGAAGTTGTACTAAGTCTCAGCCAGCAATTCTCAAAATGTGGTTGCTGGATCTGTAGCATCAGAATCACCTGGGAATTTGTTAGAAATGCACATTTTAAGGCACCACCCCAGACCTAATTAACCGAAAGCTCTGTGTTTTATCAAGGCCTCCAGGTGATTATGATTCAGGTT